>CAJNDT010005958.1:1167643-1305716 GCA_905221615.1 Symbiodinium sp. CCMP2592
GGGTGGGTGGGGGGGGGGGTGGGTGGTGGGTGGGGGGGTGGGGGGTGGGTGGGTGGTGGGTGGTGTGGGTGGGTGGGGGGGGGGTGGGTGGGTGGGTGGGTGGGTGGGTGGGTGGGTGGGTGGGTGGGTGGGTGGGTGGGTGGGTGGGTGGGTGGGTGGGTGTGTGTGTGGGTGTGGGTGTGGGTGTGTGTGTGTGTGTGTGTGTGTGTGTCTGCAAGGTTCTACGGGCCTCGATAGGTTTCATAGGGTCCTTTTGGCAGGTGCATCGCCCGAGTAATTAAGAATGTTCTTCCGTGGAGTTCACTCATACATGCATAGCGTAAAGTCCCAGATAACCAAAAAGCCATGGTCTTACCATCAAGGCCCCAATGCTAAAGCTTACAGTCCCCAATACTAAAGCTGACAGTTTCCTTTTCATCCCCCTTTGAAAGGAACCCTATTCTAGTTATTCATGCCTGCACCTGTTTTGTCTCGGAAATGGGAAGGCTTTCCTGTCGAGGGCCCAAGCTGCGGAACTGCTGCCACGCATCCAAAGGGTGACTCCTCAAACGGATCCGGGGCGTTGAAGGAGAATGTTCGCCAGACCGTGAGAAGTGAAGCCTACAAAAAAAGCAAAACACAACAGAACAAGAAGCCCTTGGCGATGTCACGAACGAAAAGGTAAAGCATAAACAATGCACTTTACATCCGTATGAACGGCTTTGGACAACTACTATAGGAGGCTAAATAAATACCTATACTACTGTGGATGTTCCTTCTCAGGGTTATAACTATACTATAATATTCACCAAAACTCTATTCTCATATGATGAAGGCCCGTATACTAAAGGAGGCCGCTTCGTTGCCCGAAGGCCGTCATAGGAGGCGAAAAGGGGTCTTAGTGTATGGGGGTTTAGTAGGGATTAGGGTTCCCATAATAGGGTTCATATTAAGGAATCCCTACCCCAAGAATGAATCTTAAACCCCAAACCCTAATCCCTAAACCCTACTCCCGAAACCCTAAACCCTACTCCCTAAACCCTAATCCCTGATCCCTACCCCAAGAATCTTAAACCCCCCTTTTGGCCTCCCATCAGGCCGGCCCGTGTCCCAACCGTGGCCCACGCAGACCAGGCAGCGAAATTTAAGGAGGACCTTGAGGGGCTGAAAAGTGGGTTTGGGGTTTTAGGGGTTTAGGGTTTATAGTTTAGGATTCAGGGGTTTAGGGTTTAGGAGTTAGGTATTTAGGGTTTAGGGGTTTAGGGTTTATAGCTTGTGGTTTAGGGTTCAGGGTTCAAGGGGCTTTAGGCCGAAAATTCATCTCGCACAGGTGCACGGGGCTACATGGCGTATGCTAGTGCCAAGGCTTCAGACCTCCAGGGTTTAGGGTTTAGGGCCATTTTACATGGGAGTTTCCAAAAATAGCGTGGGCGTTCTTCTGGCTGGCTCCTGGGACTTTAACTTTTTGGGGGTTTCTATATGAGCTATAATAAGGAGGCTAAAAGTTTAACTTTTTGGAGGGGTTCAGAAGTCAGCCAAGATAGGGGACCCAATATAGTACCCCAAAAAGTAGGAGCCTTATTATCAGGACCCTAAAACAAGGTACCACTAATGTTCGGAAACTCCCATATGGTATATCGACTACGTTCTGGATATTGGTCCGCGGGTCCAGTCAGAGGACGTGCTGCAATGGATTTGTGGCTGTCGGTCCTGACATTCACGATGTGCAGCCACCCTACACTAGGAGATAGTGATCTCATGGCTCCATGTTTAAATCCTGGCGAGGCTTGCAAGCTGCGTACCTTGCCCGCTTTGCCTTTTCTAGACCCCCAAAGCCCAAACCCCTAAAACCCTAAAGCTCTAAGCCGTTCTGAGAATTGAAGCAAAAAAACACAGCTGAAGCCTGCATCTAGGTGGCAATTTGGGAAACTTTTAATTTCCCTTATGGTTCCTACAGAGGTATGTATTCATAAATACTTTTCAGAGCCCCAAAACTACAACCCAGGCATTTAAAGCTCCTTGACCGGCTTGCCCGCCGTGCATCTTCGCAGACGATTGAGCCAACAGTCCTGGAACCGCCAAAATTCCCAGAAATGCCCTGTGGCTTCGGATCTACCTATAGTCTCCATTGTAGTTCCTTTTTCTGGTTTATTAAAATGTATATTAGGGATCCTAAAAAGTAGCCCCAAAAAGGAACTACAATGGAGACTACAGGTAGTTCGGAATCAGCAGCCTTGAACATGTAAAGCAATAAATAGGCCTCGACCCTACCCCCATCCCAAAAGACCAAAAACCAACCTAGACCCTCCAACTACCCTCCATTAGACCCTAAATGCCCCTTATTTGGGACCATATACCCTAATTGAGGGTACAAGGAGGGTCCTTGAAAAGCCTCAGTTACACGCCCGAAAGGCTCCCCAATTGGACGGCGACTCCTCTTCCGAGGGTGTCGGCTTCGACGACTTGCGATGCTCGGTTTGCGAGATGTCAGCGCCGACATGAGAGTTTAGGGGATACGGTTTAGGGGTTAGGGGCTTGGGGTTTAGTATGGGGTTGAGGGCATTAGCCTGCCATTGCCTTTGCTTTTTCAAGCTCCTTTTGCTTTTCTTGACGGAGTGCCCAATAATAGCCTCCATAATCCATTCCCCCATTCCCTACTGAACCAGACAATTGTTGGCTGCTTTTCTGCTGGGGGAGGCCTGCGTCTAGATGAAAGCAGCTCGACTACTACAGCGGCCTTAATAATTATCCATAATATTTTTGGAGTTCCTTGTGGTAACTATAATAGAATAGGCTCCAGAATCCTATTCTAATTATTGTTCTCTGTCCTCTTGTGCAAAGCACTGCAAGGTAGGGCCGACCCACCCGAAGCTGGAAGAACCGGCATAGGCTGACGGCACAGCCTGATAAAGGGAGTACCCTAAATTCCTACACCCAAGACTCTTGGACTCTGAACTCTCCATTGCTTACACCTGCGAACCCGAACCCCGAAACCCTCAGCGTGAAACCCCTGAGACCCTGAACCCGAAGAATGGAGCTTTGGAACAAAAAGCAAACCACTACACCCCTAAACCCTAAAACTTCCATGGCCCAAAGGGCTAAAGCCCCGAAGCGCCCTGAACCCAAAGCCCCAAAGCCATCAAAACGCTTAACCCTGGGGAGACCTACGGAGCTCAGGAGATCCGGACGATGCGTGACAGCTGCTCACTCGCGGGGCTTGCGTGTGGAAATGCGTCCCCTTCTGTGGTGAGTTTCGAGCTGATGTAATAATACAAAGGCCTGCGTAGGTAGTACATGCTTTTACTCCGGGTTCTTGATTATACTTATGGTATATCCTACCTCCAAACCCTATTCTCCTCAATAAGGCAACCCCTGTAGACTTTTTGCAGCGCAGTACCTTTGGAGCTCTCCCTAAACCCTACCTTAACCCCAAATAATCGACCGTTCTAGGGACTTATATGAAGAAATCATATTCGGGGGCCCTAAAAAGGGAGGTTCCTTAGGGTCCAGGTAAGTCCCGGAGTTCTGGTGGTACCCTCAGACGACCCTGAAAAAGAGCCCCCTCTCACCCAGGGTGGCAAGTGGCCTTTGTGGCTTTCACCAAGGCAGCCCCTCGTTTGCCTCAGATTTCGTCAGGGTTCGGGGATTTTGGGCAGTTTTGGTGATTCAGAATGGAATTCCTCAAAGTTCATTGTCGTATTTGTGCTGTAAAATCACACTCTTCGCTTTATGATTTACGGCTCCTTTATATGTACATGAAGTTGTGCCTAAACCCTAAGCTTCCCTAAACCCTCATCCGTGCTGGAGTTCATGGCCGGCTCGCGGGCTCTATTCGTGGAATTCGGTGCAAAACAATCCCTGACTGCACCGTGGTCATTGAATCATAGCTGTCCCTAAGCCCCAAGCTCTGGCCCTGTTGGAACAACCATGAATCACGAATCTGCTCTTTCTAGAACTCATAGGGACCCTTAGGGGGGTAGGGGAGGGGGGTGTCTTAATTCCATAATCAGGACCGAAAAAGGGCGTATTTAAGGAAGTATGGTTCCCTTCCCCCCCTCCCCCTAAGGATCCCGATGAAGAACCCTTCAGCTTCAGAGAGGCAGGTCCGAAGTGACTGAGGTGCATGGTCGTGCCTGTCTCCGACGATGCGTTCGAGCTGCTTGGATCCGCACGTTTAGTATGCGCTTAGGGTACAGGCTTTAGAGCTTAAGATTCAAGATGTTGGGGCTTCGGGTTTCGGACTTAGGGTCGTTTGTTTAGGTGTCAATTTGTGGCAGGGTTTGGCACCCGTAGTCTTTAGAAGCAGCTCATGTATGAGATACAGCTGCTATCTCCGAATTGTTGTTGCTTCGCCAAGCTGAAGGACACTGCACAGACTTCCCTTGGGCCACGACGAGCACTGCTAGCTGCTACCACGACTGCTACCACTGCTGCTGGTGATGCTCCTCCTCCTGCTCTTCCTCCTTCCTCTCCCTCCTCCGCCTCCTCGTAGTAGCAGCAGCAGCAGCGTGGCGAAGATCACCGCCACCATCATTCATTCACCAGCAGTACCACAGAAGATCCTTCAGTTAGATGGTTAAATCCTAACATCCGGGTTGGGGTTTAGGCCGCAAACCCACCCTTAATTCGTTGAGTTTCGGATTCGCTGCAGTTTTGATGCCTCTCTGTCGAGGTATGCCAAGTACGTCAAGGAGACTTTACACTCCCGGGGCTTCCACGCGAGGGGCTCGGAGCCTGAAAAGTGCTTAGGGTTGAGGGTTTAGGGGTTTGGGGTTCATAGGGGGTTTAGGGGTTTAGGGTTTAGGGTTTAGGGATGAGAAAAATTTGCAGGATTCAGGGTTGTTTTTGGGCTTCGGGGTTGGGGATGTAAAGATCTGAGATGGGCTGAAAAATCAAGGACTTCGGTGGAAAAAGCTCTGTGGTCTGGTGCTGTCTCGAATGATTAGCAGGGAAGCCCACGCCCATAAGGCAGGACAGTTGAGACCTTTTCCACCTTTGCAGCAGTCAGGGCCCGGAGCCCACACCCACACCCTCGTCCCAGAACATAGAGCTTTACTGTAGGGGCCTTAACAATTACCCATATTATTTTGGCGGGTGGTTCCTTGTTACAATAGTATAAGGGGCCCCACAACCCTATTCTAATCATTATGGCCCTATATTACCTACTTGACCTGACCATTGAAGAAGCTTGCCTCTGGAATCTGACGCTCGAGGTTGAAGTCAACCTGGGCGCTGGGCTTAGCATGTTTCGTGGTAAGGGTGCAACTTGGACTTGCTATGCAGCTGTGAGTACATGGGTTCGTGCAAAATCGAGCATGAACGAAGTCGTTTCGGTCCTCCTGACAGGTGATGGCACGCTGAACAAGAAGGTGCGCGAGGCGCAGGCCAGGATGCAGAGAGCGCACTTCAATCCCGACCTGCCGGCTTTTCAACCCAGAGGGTCCAATACCCCTTAATAAAGGAATATGGGAGTTTCCGAAAATTAGGGGTACCTTATTTTGGGGTCCTTACAATAAGGATCCTACTATTTAGGATACTATATTAGGGTCCCCCATTTTCGGAAACTCCCATATAGCTTAAATCATATTATGAATCCCCTTACTTACAATTTAAGGTATATTCCTTAATGAACGGGTATTGGGCTCTCTGGGGAGCGCGCATTTTCATGCCGACCTGCAGGCTTCAAGAGCCTAGGGGATGAGGGTTTAGGGCTTAGGGTTTAGGGGTTTAGGGTTTAGGGCTTGGGGGTTAGGGTCTTAGGGATGTTCAGGGTAGAGATGGGTAAGGGTTGTGGGTTTAGGCTTTCCAAAAACACGCTGAAAACACCAAAACACCGTTCGGTTTACTTGCAAGGTGGAACCCGTTTCTGGTCAGAGCCACAAACCCTAAACAACATTCCTCTCCAAGCTCGCTGTGTTTCGTGTAGGGTTCGGGTGGATTGGACACTGCACTGGAAGAATTCCGGAAAAATCTGTTAGGCGACCTTTTGGGAGTCTCCGAAAATAGGGGACCCTAATATAGTACCCTAAATAGTAGGATCCTTATTATAAGGATCCCAAGGTAAGGTAGCCCTAATTGGCGGAAATTCCCATTTCTGTTCTCCACGCCAGGAGTGGTGGCTCTTGATCACTAGGCCAAGCATCCACCTTTGCTTTGCGAATCCTCACCGTCGTCTGTCTGGTGCTTAGTAGGGAATTGGGGAATGGATCCTTATAGTAGTCCCTATATAGTCCCCAATAATGCTCCCCATCATAACCCATTCCCCCATTCCCTACTAAGAACCAGACAGTCTTGTTGGAGCGATGCCTGTGCTGCCAGTATCAGAACAGAAGCCGTACCGGCGCCTGTTCTTGCCTAGCGTGCTCATGTCCGCGTGTCTATTCTTCATGTCGCATCAGCCCTCGTGGAACTTTGGACTTGGACAAGATCCTGCGAAACTCCGCTTGCTGCGAGAGGAGGCCGGAATGAATTTACGCACGAGAATAAACAATCCAAATATGACCTACAGCAACGAAGCCAGGAGGCTGCTGTCCAGGATAGCAGAGGCGCGAGATCGCGGTGATTGGCAATCCGTGTCACGCCTGTTCCGAAAATACGATGGCAAAGAGCTTCCTGTTTTCCATGTGGTGCTTCACACTGCCTTCAGTTGTGGACAATACAAGGAGGGTTCAGCTGTTTATACCCGACTACAGAATCTGAACATCACTCAAGATGGGGCTGCCTATGGCACTGCTCTCAAGTTGTTTGCCAAGTTGGGTGACACTGACCGCATTCGTGAGATCTGGAAAGATGCCAGAAGTAATTGTCCGCTTGATGCAGCACTGGCAGCGGCCCGCATCGACGCAGCTGCTGCAGAGGGTGACGTTCAAGCCGCCGCTGAGATCCTGGACGAGATGAACCGTACAGGCGTTCAGATTGACATCGGACATGTGACGTCTGCCATCCGTGCGTGCTTGTTGGGAAGCCGAGGGGACGAGCCACAACGCAGCCGAGTTCTTGCTGAACATGTCGTTGGAGATGGGCCTACAGCCAAACATTGCCACATTCACGTCTTTGATGGGAGCTTATGCAGATGCCAGCTTAGCCCGAGTACTGGAAGCATATGAGCTGATGAAAAGCCTGAAGGTCGAAGCCAACCTCCCCTTCACTGAAGTGTATTTAACGACTGTCCTCAGTGTAAAGAGGGGGGCTCAGCCATTCATGCGATCTGTTCGGGATGCCTTGGCCTCAATACGCGATCGCCCAGCTGCGAGATTGGAGGCTGCGAGAGCTGCGGTGGCCGATTTCGAGGCAGCGAACGTCGACATGACTTCAATGGGGCAGCTTTTTGCGCGTGCCCTGAAGCTCTTGGAGTCTTCAGAGATGTGAACTTCAAAGTGGCAGAGATCGTGAAAGTTCCGAAGCTCGCTTTGCCCTCATTCTTGCGATCGGTGTGCCTTCACCCTCTATCCGAACCCTGGAACCAATCCTAAACCATTCGCGGCCATGAGTCAGACTTAGTCCCCTTCCTCACAGCACATGTTCTGCGGGGTGCAGTAACTCAGGCTCATGCGGTAGATGAGTGGAATCTCAGAGCTTAGGTTTAGGTCGAGACGTAGGTTGTGTCGCTCAACTCACTCACAGGAGGGGAGCATTCTGCCTTTAGGCTTAGAGGTGGACGTAAAGAACCCGTTGAACCCTTGTTAAGCCTGTTCTGAACTTTGAAGAGCACAAAATCATTGAGGGCTTTCCGAAGAGTCTTCGCAGAAAAGGGGTTGCCTAACCAAGCCCCGTCCTTGAGAATCACTGCATCGGACAGGGCACCACAGACACCGAACAAGCACCACAGCATAAACTCCAGAAAGTTTGTACCTGGATCAAGGATGAACGCTGTTGGATTCTTACACCTTCAGGGCATCATGCAAGGGGCTCGGAGTGCATTGGTCAGAATATCCCCGCAATAACCACCACAAAATTCTTCTGATGATTTAGATCAAGCGTAAACACCCACAGCCCTGAATCCTAAGCCATGAGACGGCAAACCCCAGAAGACGCCAAGTTCCGACGGTTTAGGGTTTAGGATTTAGGGTTTAGGGTTTAGGGTTTAGGGTTTAGGGTTTAGGGTTTAGGGTTTAGGGACGAGCCCCAAAAGCCCCAAAATTGCTCGAGAAGCCAAACTCCAAAATGTTCAGAAATGCCCAACTAGGAAATATTCTATCTGCAAGGGCCCCACTATACTACTTTGGGGGTTCCTCATTATAATTATGGTATCATAAGCTTGGACCCAGAGTAGGCCCTTATTCCCTTGTTAAGGGTTCAAGTTCCCTTATAAGCCCCTTGAAACCCAAAAGGGCACCCTTAATAACCTAGGTTACTCTTGGGTCTAGCCGAGCCTGGAGCTCTGAAGGTGGCCCAATTCAATTACATCCTCGTGGTCGGCCTCTGCCTCGCAATTGTAGGAGTTTTGAGGGATGGGGGTTTAGGGTTTAGGGTTTAGGTTGAGGGATGGGGGTTGGGGCTTAGGTTTCAGGTTGGACCATGTGAAGTATTGGGTTTGGGAGTTCGGCGGCATGGGCCATAGGATGTGTCGGAGCTTGATTGGATTCGTGGCTGCGAGAAACGGTTTAGTCTCGAGGGTTTCTGAGTTTGGACTCGCTTAAAGGGTTTCTCTAAATTAGGGTCACTTTTAGGGTCCTTTTCACAGGGGTCCTTGTGGGTTTGGGCTTCACCACTGCGATGGCTGAACTGCCCATATAGCTCCCAGACTTGGCAGGCAATTGCGACCCTAAACATGGCATGAGCCCCGGCATCGTATGCAGTATACTTGTTACGATCAGGAGTCCAGCTGCTGGTGTGCTACAGAGCTTTTGCAAGAGAAAAGCCACGAAACTGCCGGCAGCAGAGCTTGATCTTGACGCTGCAGTTTTGGGGCTTAGAACCTGCTTTTAAAGCTTAAGTGTGCGAAAAAGCTCAGATCGCGCAGACTGCCACGAGCCCGCTAGACCCGCTACGCCCTAAACCCTGAACCAAGAAGCCCTTGAAATCTACACTCTACATCCCTACACCCTGAACCCTAAAGCCCTACTAAACCCAAATCCCTAACCCTTCCCTGCAAAACCCTGTATCCCTAAACTCTAAACCCCTACTAAACCCGAAATCCCTAAACCCGAAACCCCCTGCAAAACCCTATATCCCTAAACCCTAAACCCCTACTAAACCCGAAATCCCTAAGTCCGAAACCCCCTACGAAACCCGAAATCCTTAAACCGTAAACCCCAAACCCCTACAAAATTTGAAACCGCCTACTTGCAGGTGGGCAGTTATAAGTGGGGTTAGAAGTCCCCTAACAAGGCTTACAAGTATAGTTCTCTTATTTATAACCCTACTTATAACTACCCATGAACCTCCAAGCAGACCCTAAACCCTATACCCTTATAGATCCCTTAAAAGGGACCCTTAAAGGAACCCGTATAAACCCTACAAAACCCGAAACCCCCTTACAAAGGTCAGCAGGAGGAGGACGAAGGGGCCGTGAACGTGCGTGCCAGGGGTCAGCTCCGGCCCCGGGTTCAGCATGGCCCTGCGGCGGCGGGACTTTACACTCCTAGCTGAAAATCTATGTATGTACATATATATATATATATATATATACATATGTACAAATATGTGTGTATATATCCATATTTTATTTTTTTATAACCATATGATATATATATATATATATATTATACACTACATTGTATATATAAGTAGCAATACAGTTCCTTCGGGGTCCTTAGTGTAATGAAAGTATACTGAACCTCACGGAGTCAGAGTGATTAGCAGTACTATGCCCTTATGACTCCTCTATAAATCGATTGCAGATCGTTCCCGCATCAGTAGTTCGAGTGCTGTGAACCAGAGTGCAACCCCTTCTCTCTTCAGTGTTCCGTAGCACGCTTGGCCGGATTTGTATTTATCTTGCTGCGGAGGTTTCTTTGATTCCTCTGAATCCTTAAGCCCTCAACCCCAAAACCCACCTAAACACTCAAGCCTACCGAAACCCTATACCTTACCGAAAACCCTAAACTCTACCTACACCCTGAAAGATGCCGAGCTTTGAGGAAGAGGCCACTTGGCACGAAGAGCCTGGACGAGTTCATCGAACAGCTGGAGGACCTTTTCTCAGACCTCCTCCCGAAACCGTAAAGAGTGTAGGGTTTAGGGTGATTAGGGGTTTAGAGGTTTGGTTGTTTGGGGGTTTATTATCAACAAAATGGTAGGTTATGACCCCTCAATTAGAGGGTCTGACCCTTAAAACCGTAGGTTTTTGGATCCAAAGGTACGGTTTAGGGTTTGGAGTTGAAGCCCTCAGCCCGGTTTTTGCAGGGCACTTGCTCGCAAGGCCAACGCTGGAAAACGTACCCAGCCCTTTTGTTTTGGGGTTTAGGGCCTAGGTCTTATGGATATTTCGGGAGCATGATGCAACATACCTATTTTTATGTTTGTTCAACTGCAGAACATGGCGCAGAAAATGAGCAAAAGTCCTATCACACTCTTGCAAACCTTGCAATCGCAATCTTAAAACCCTTGCGAAAGCCCTGTTGTTAGAATCTTTGCAACTACCGCAACGACCCTAAGAACTCTCGCCATCTGCAGCAGAAAAGCCCTTCTGCCCTAAAGCCCAAACCAACCCCGGTCGCAAGATAAACCTCCCCTAACCCTACTTGGAGGTTCATGGGTAGATATAAGTGGGGTTATAAGTCCCTTAAGGAGGGTTATGACCATAATCATCCTACTTATAACCCTACTTCTAACTAGCCATGAACTTCCAAGTAGGATTAGGGGGTTAAAGAATTGCCAATACTATTTTGGGGAGTTCCATATTATGATTTTAGTATGATGGGCTCCAAAAAACCTATTCTGTTTATGAAGCCCCCTGACCCCAAGACTCTGAAGCTGCCAACTTGGATCAACCTCAGGACAAGGACTGACGAACAGAAATAGGCCTTACTACCCATCAGCCACAAGCCACAAGACTGAAAGCGTCTGACCCTAAACCCTGAACCTGCATGAAGCCCCAAACCGCTAGCCTAGCCTTAAAGCTTAAAGCCCGAAACCCCGATCAACCCCTAATCTCAAGATCTTCCCAGGAGGAGAACAACCCCAGGGCTCTGAGAAAGCCAAAGGTGCGGCCTGAGCTATCGTTTAAAAAAATATCATCACCATCATTACCGACACCGATTAACATGTGTGTATATATACATACACAGACGTACACACACACACATTTTGTGTGTATATATATATATATACACGCACAAACCTTTGCTATGTATGTCAACGGCCAGGATAGTTTATTAAACAAAATGAATGTCTTAATTATGCTAATTATGGTGTGCTATTACACTGGATGCTAGCATATGTTGGAGTGTAGTATGTCATCGTTGTTACAGGATTTTGTAGTATAACCGTTGTTTAATAAGGTTCAGGGTTTCAGGTTTTGAGTGTTGGGCGTTTAGGGTTATTGGGAATGGGTGAGACTTCGGACATACTTTCGACGGACATAGTAAAGACTACAGTAGACCATACTCCTCTAGTTTCGGGTGCTGGAGGAAATGCAGGATTGTTGTGCCCTGATTCCAGGTTTGGCATACCCTGTGTCGGGTCGCGGACACTCGTCAGGTATGGTGTTTGGACTTTGACTTGGCCTGAGTTGAAGTCAGGAGTCACATGTCAGGGATCTTGAAGCACTGCCTGAAGGTGTCCGTTTCCTGTTGACCTCGTCTTGGCCGGAAAGTACACACTCGGCTAGAGACTAGAGAAGCAGCTACAGAGGAAATCAACACGTTACAACAAGACACCACACGTGAAGAGCCTCAGCAAAGGCAGCCAGCAAAGCACTTTGTTTGCCAAAAGTGCCCTGCGTTCACGAGCCACATTGAAGCTGATGATGGTCCGGCAGGCAGTGGAGCCATTCAAGCGCCAAAGATCGCCTGAGACTGCGAGCGCGAACGCGTAGGAGGCGACCTTCTCAACGAGGTGGTGACAGGTCAATTTTTTGGGGCTGCAGGACCCCAAAACGGGCCGGAACTCCTAACCCTGAAGGGTTTTGGAATGGCCAGAAAAACCGGAGCTCACTCGAGGATGCGGAAACCGTCATCACGATTTGTGTAAGATTGAGACGGGTCCTTGATCTTACGGGTACTTAGAAATATGTTTTGATCTTTGGTTCCTCTACTCCCTAAGAAACAGCTAAAACTGTAATTTTGGCTAGGGGTCTAAGTTCAGTAGAGTCATAATTAGAAAATGGCGGTAGGCGTGTATGTTAGTATGCGCATGCAATGACTGTAAGGGAAGACGAGTAATACTTATTCAGATCGCCAAATTACTCTAGCAATTGTGACAACCTCTTCAAGGATCATGGACAAAGGCGGATATCTGCAAAATCGGTCAGTAACACTAATCCCAGGGTTTCTTCCGACGTGTATATTGCGCTCATACGTTGAGCTCTGGCGAGCTCCGCTGAAAAAGCAGGCCTGTCACGCGAAGCATCGATTGGCCTGTGTCAAGCGCCCGGCCGTAAACCCAAAACCGCAAAGAGGACATCTTTTTCGAACCTCAGCTAAAGCCCACAAGCCAGAGCCCCGAAAGCCACCCAGGCCGATACGTGCGAATTTCCCAAAGCTTGTCTTCACGGCTTGCAATGACCAAATCTTCTACCGAACTCACGAAGAAATCAACTCTCAACAACCCTGAACTTTAGACCCTAAGCCTTAAACCCCAATAGAAGCGTCATCAAAACCCCGCTGACACCCTGATCGAACCGTGACGGCTACGCTTAGAAGGTACCCTGGAACCCTTCCAACCCGAGGGCTAAGAGGCACGGTTGGCGACTTCCCAGAACCGCGGAATGTGTTGATTTGAAGTCCACTACTTGGAGGTTCATGGGTAGTTATAAGTAGGGCTATAAACAAGGTATCTATACTTATAACCCTGGATAGGGGACTTATAACCCCACTTTTCACTACCCATGAACCTCCAAGTAATCCCACATTGGTTATTCTGGCTATAGTTAAGTACCCTAAACCCAAAACCCTAAACCCTAAACCCTAAACCCTGACCCGCGGCTACGAGCCCAATTACTAAGTCCAAGAACCTTTTAGTCGCCCCGGAGCTAGGGTTTAGGGTGTCGGGTTTAGGGTTTAGGGGTTTAGGGTTTAGGGTCTACAAAATCCTCTCGCTTGCTTGGGCGCGCTGCGTGCACCGTTTTCCGGTTTTCTGCCCGCTCCTGACAATTTTCTGCGTGGCGTCGAAAGAAAAGCATTCCTTAGGGGTAGTTAGAAATAATGTTTAACCTTTGGTTCCATTAATCCCTAAGAAATAGCTTAAACCATAATTTTCCGAAGGGGTCTAAGTTCAGGTAGAGATGCGCTTTTCATGTGCTTGGCTAGCGTTTTGATGGGGTTTCATAGGTTGTACCTACGACTTTTTTGCGGGTTTGCATACGTTTCCTTTTCAGTCGGGCTGCTATACGGATTTCTACATTGACTCTCATAAAGCGTGTCCCTTAGGGGTTTTTTGGGTACATTACAAAACCCAACGGATGATTATTTAGGGTTTAGGGTTTAGGGGTTTAGGGTTTTTGGGCCGGCGGGGCTTTAGAGGTTCTGGGTTGGGAGTTTTTTTAAGTTGAGGATGCCTTGCTTGGGGTCCTGAGACTAAGCATCCTCCTACAGTAGGGCCGCTACTTTCCTCCATGCCTTATAAAGCGCTTACTAAGAGCCCCAACAAAAAGCCCTGTGGAGCCCATCTAATGGCCCAGACTACCCTTGGTGTGCAGAGGATTCCTTGAGGGGAGGGATGCAGAACCTGCTGGTTCTGAAGGCGTATGGGACTGAATTGACTGGAGAGTAATCAAGGGCCTAGAACCCTTGTAGAACCTTTTTCGTATCCTTATAGAACCCGTGTAGTACCCGTATAGAACCTTCACAGATCTCTTGTAGACTATGTTTACGGGTGGGAAGACTCAGGGGCAATTTTATTTATCCATCGATCTATTTATGCGCATGTCCATGCATGTACATGGGTACAGTATGTATGCGTACGCTGTACACACGTATGTGTGTGTGTGTGTCTGTGTATGAATGTAGGTATTGCAGTATGTATGCAAATAAGCCTGTACGGAAATAAGTATGTAGGCATGTGTATGTCTGCGAGTATTATGGTAAGTAATCAAGTAAGAAAGCAAGCAAGCAAGGAAGTAATTAAGTAAGTATTTAAGCAAGTAAGCCGGCAAATGTGTGTCTGTAGGTGTGTATGTGTGCATACATGTATGCATGCATGCATGCATGTATGGTTCAGGGCACAGGGTTTTGGGTTTGGTCTGACCAACCACCGCAGACCTCAGAAAAAGCTGTGCTCCTCGTGCGGGACATAACTTGAGTTATCAGAATTGTGCATTGTTTATCTTAGACGAGGTGACTCAAAGAAAAAGTCAGAATCGACATCAAGTTCCGTGCCAGAAAGCACGAAACTGCAGGCCAAAGTGGCTCTCAGCTGAACGAAGTCTTAGATCCGGGATCCCCGAATGAAGTAGCTATGTAAGCCAAATCTACGGACTGGGAAAGTCCTGAGCAGGGTTTAGGGTTTAGGCGAGCAAAGAAGCCCTGCAACCCAGCCAGCCCCTTCCTTGTCAGCATCCGTGCACCGCGACTCCCAATCCTTGCGGCTCTTCGTTGTCAGCCATGGTGCTGGCCTCGGGTGAAGCCAATGCAGCCCTTGAGTCTGAAGAATTCAATGAACATCTTGAATATTGACACCACAGCTGCCTACCCCTGCCCGGGAGCCAGCCAATTTCCCTCAGCAAGAATGCACGTGTAGTTGATCTAAGGGCATCGAAAGCTCCTTGATGAGGGGATGGGTCGGATGTTCTTCTGGATCCTATGGCAGGTCATCCCACTGGGGCCGATGCAGACGGTCGGAGCCCCCAAGAGTCAAGTGTACATGGAGGGAAGGAGAGACTCTGCCCGGTCAAACCCTCCGCTCTTAAGGGACGATCACAACCAACCCTAAACAAGGCCCTACTTGGAGGGTCGGGGGACTTAATAACTGGTTATGTCAAGGACTTATAAGTACCATAACCCCAATTAGGGTCCCTTTTAGGGTACTTATAAGTCTACTTACTACCTACTTACTAAGTCCCCCGACCCTCCAAGTAAACCCTAACGCCTGCCCAGAAACAAGGCGATTTTCGTAGCCGATGAGCCAGTGGCGATGCTGCTTTTACTTCTCACTGGACTGTGTGTTCTGCATTGTCCGTGACTCTAATTATCCTCCATTCAGGTGGAGCTTCAGAGGTTGAGGATTTCGAAAACAAGCGACCCCAATATTATACTGTAAAAAATCTAAGCGGTAGGATTGGCAGGAGATCTACGGAAGGCAATATAGGAGTCGGAATAGCTACCGCCATTTTCCCCCAGGGCTCCCCGTTATGTTTGTACCGAACTATACCCCCAAGGACCCTGTTCTCGGTTCCAGGCATTGAAGCCCCTATACGCACCCATAGGCCCCATAGTAGTTCCTTTTTGGGGTTTATATTTAGTGCATCTTGTCAGGTATAGAATCCCCAAGCTCTGGCCTGAACTCAGGAAGATACTAGAACTTCGGAAGCTGATCGCATTCTTACCTTTGGTTTGTAGGGAATGGAGGAATGGGGTATAATTATAACTACTATTGCTACCAGTCTTCCATTCCCTACTAACCAAAGGTAAGCATTGGGCCCGGGAAAGCCCAAGAGCCACAGCCCTGACGAAGAGTGAAGCAGAGACTGCTTCTACTCTCACGTACTTATTACAGAAATGCCAGTTGTGCCGTGTGAACCTTTGAAAAGAATAACTGGTATTCGTGTGACGATTGAAGATTGAGAAATGTCTACAAAGGAGCTGCAGGAGTACATAAGCCCCTTTCAGAAAACCCTAAACCCTAAGCCCCTTTCAGAGACTTAGCAAGACCAAGGCCCTTCAGGATCAGGTTCATTGGCTTCCTTATGAAGCGGGAACTTTTTTGGAGAGTTTCCCAAGTCACCCTACTTTGGGGTCTATATTAGTGTCCCTATGATAAGGTCACCTTATTTTGGGGTCTTATATTAGGGTCCCCTATTTGCGTAAGTTCCAATTTCAAGCGAGGAGGAAACCCGACATATAATACTACATAGCCGGCTCCCGATTTGTAAGGACTTAGGAATGCCGTACCGCTACTCATACGACACCCCATACAGTATGGCCTTATGCCGCCTTAAACGATATTTTTTAAATGGCCGTGATAGAAGCTCTCAGGGAGCCCTCATGTTTTTCCAGAGCCCGCATCCCTTAGAGTACAGTGTAAAACCCTATGAAACAATACACCAAAGCCGTCTTCAAAAGCTAAGATAAGGGCCTTAATAGTTAGAATAGGTTTTCATACTCATAATAAGGAGCCCCCAGAATAGTATTGGTAATTATCTAGGCCCCTAAACCCTAAGCCCTAAACCGTTATTATCTGGGCCCCTACATTAAAGTAAAAGCCAGAAAGTTGGAATATGATTATCCTAAACCCTTTATGGTAAATTGTAAGGTATCCTACCCTGAAACCATATTCCAACTTTCTGGAGTTCCCTTTAGACAACCCTGAGAAGATTTGACGAGGCCGGCCCTGAAGCAGTACCGGAGGTCGTGAAGGACAAGCCGCGGCGCCCAGTTGGGGTTTGGGGTTTAGGGTGTGGGGATTAGGGTTAAGGGTTTAAGGTTTAAGGTTTAGGGTTTAGGGTTTCAGGTTTAGGGTTTAGGGTTCAGTTTGAGGGCTTTAGAGGCTTCGGGTGGTTTAGGGTTGAGCTTTACGGGCAAAGGGTTCTTGGGTATGAAGCTTGATGCTCACCACCCGATGCAAACTTTCTTCACCTGGCCTTTACAGCTTCCGACTACAAGCGCCGGGAGCACAGGCACAATGCCAACCCGCCCTTACATAACTCCTACACTCATAGGACCCCAAGACGACCCTGATGGAACCCTACCCTTGCTCCTGCAGCGCTGTTCCGAGGTATTCAAAGTTCTGGCCCCGCTCTCAGCCTCTGTCTTCGTGTCTTCGGAATGGAAGCCGCAGCCAAATCCTAAACTCAAACATGGAAGCCGTCCGAAATTTAGCAAACGTAGTCCTGTGGGTTGCCGAGCATCATTACAGTATCATATTTAGATGAGATCCGCGTTCCCGACTATGCTCATGCTGGACTAGACAGTCCAAAGCCTATTCTGATTATTCATAGGGACCCTTAGGGGGGAGCGGGGTAGGGGGCCTTAATACCTGTAGTGGACCTAGAACAAGGACTTAATCGGGCCTATTTAAGGAAGTAAAGCGTCCCTATGAATGAAGGGCCCTACACTCCCCGGCGCCCTGAATCATGGGAGCAAGCCGTTATAGTTTCCGTACCGCCCCCGCTCTGTGACAGTTGAAGTGTTGATAATATGGTTATATACAGGGTGGGGGCAGTAGTTACCCAAGTTATAGTTTTGGGTCTGCAGAGGTGGGTCGTCGCCATCTTGCTCGTGGCTCTGGCTGCCGGGTGCTGACAGAATACGGTGATCTCTGATATGTGTGGGGTTGCGGTTCTAGGTTTCAGGGTTTAGGGTTAAGCGTTTTCTTGTTTAGAATTCACTAGGACGCCCAGTAGTACCGTTGTTCCCTTTTTGTAGTCCTAGGTTCCTTACTTTGCTACCCAATAGCCCTAGTTCAAGGGGTTCAGGATTTAGGGCGTCGGGTTTGGGATTTAAGGGTTTAGGGTATAGATTTTTTGCGATTGGTCGGCTTGTGATAGAGATTCAACCCCACTTGAAGGATATGGAAATTTCCGAAATTAGGGTACCTAATGTTTGGGGTCCTTACAATAATAAGGATCCGACTATGTGGGGTACTACATTAGGGTCCCCCTGTTTTTGGAAACTCCCATAGAAGTCGCTTCATCAGGATCATAATATTAACTGCCAGCGCAGGACCTAATTGGAACCCCACTGGGCGCTAGTTGCGAGCGCTCGGCCCAACTTGCTAGCACACCCCAGAGAGTCCAATACCCCTCAATTCAGGAATATAGCTAAAATCATATTATGCGTCCCCTTAAACCCAGAGACTCCAATGTCCCTTAATTAAGGAATATTCCTTAGATCATATTATTAGGGATCCTACTACAATTTAAGCTCATTAAGGGATATTGGAGTCTCTGGGTAGTTTAAGGCATATTCCTTAATTAAGTGAGTTGGGCAGATGTCTTTTGCTTATCTTACGAGATCGGTAGTTCTTAAAACGGAACTACTCAGTGGTCAGGTGCTCGGCGCAGCCTGCCACCACCACAACACCCAGAACCTGGCACTGCAGCGGCTCCGGTTGTCCCTGGCGGGCTACGTGCGAAGCTTCAGGGACTTGTTGGCGATGTCCAAGCTATGGCTGGGCAGCTACAAGAACTACAGCAGCTTGCAACTGGTGATAAACCATGTCCGGGACCGGATCGGCGCTTGCCGCGTTTCTGACTTGAGCCCTGAATGGAGTCCCAAGGCGGTCGTAGCGCCAACTCTTTCTGCAGCTCCAGGTCCAGTGCCAGCCATGGAGGAGATGGGCACAGTGGAGCAATGGGAGCGGGTATTGGGCTCTCTGGGATGGTCCCATGGACGCTTCTCCAAGTTCCGAACCCAGTATTTGTGCATTAGGCTTTAGGGTTTAGGAGTTCGATTTCCTTACATGTAAACCCTTAACCGTACTTGCTAAGTCGGCACTGCTTTTCCAGGTATCTCCTCCGACCCTTCCTTGGATCAAAACTCGAGAGGTAGAGCTTCCCGCATCAGTTTCTTATCGAAACAAGCAAGGGAGGCTTGGTAGTGGGGTAGGTAGCCGTTTAACCATTTTTGAGGTATAACAATGCCTATCTAATCTCACAGGTTAACCTTTAGTCTTTCTAGTCTCCCATGGATACTGGCAGGCGTGAAGAGCAAGGCAAGCAAAGCTTCATAATTAGGTGCTCGTGTAGAAGCTTGGAGTGTCCAAGGTCTCCGAGATTGTTACCCACGACATCTTCGCCGTTCTGTTCCACTCACTCCTGGCAGGCCGTCTATGCTCGATACCGCAGTCTAGCTCTGTCGATGGTGCTAAGTGAGCTTTGTCCAGGCTCCGGGGGTTAGCGAGTCACTCGCCTTCTTGAACAAGGGGGCTGCGTAAACTCCCTATCTCACTTGGGGGCGTGGCAACGCTCTGAGACTGGGTACGTTCCCGCCCGTGCAGTTTCAGCATGTGCCAGATTGAGGCTGCAGCCATACTATCGGGCTCTGAACAATTTGCAGAAATCCCCCTACCGTCCTTAAGGTACAGACACCCATTGCGGCCCTTCACTAGATTTCAATGTAGGCAGGTCCCGGCTCATGGCGGTTTCGAGGCACAGCAGGTTTAAGCTTCTCTACTTGGAGGGGCAGGGCACTTAGTATGTAGGTTATAAGCAGAGTTCTAAGTACCCTAAATGGAGTTACCACCAATTATAAATTGACTTATAAACGACTTGCTAAGTCCCCTGCCCCTCCAAGTAAATCCTAGACCCAAAACCCCATAGATCCCTACACCCTATAGATCCCTAAACCCTAAACCCAATAGATCCCTGAACCTTAAACCCCATAGATCCCTAAACCCTAAACCCCATAGATCCTTTTAAGGAACCCTCTAGATCCCTCCAAGTAAAAGCCGGGTTTTGGGAGTCCTCAGCCCTGCCTTGTCGCTCCGCAGCCCCAGCCCCACTGCCGGGCCTTTCCAGGCCTTGAGCCCTAAACCCTGCAATAACTTAATAGCTGAGTGGCTACACTTTACCCTTTTTTGGATAATATTACCCACTATCGAACTGAAAGTGTACACTTTTGGGGGCTTATGAACTCAGAAACTAAGATAGAAAGGGGTCGGGTCTTGATAGTCAGAATAGGGTTTTGGGGCCCATGATACTAGAATTTTAAGAAGGAGCCCCCAAAATGGTATAGGTAATTATTTTGGCCCCGATATTAGGGTTAGGTGTAAAGAAGGAACCCCCCAAAAATAGTAGAGGTAACTACTTAGGCCCCTATATCACCCTCAGTGCAAATCGAGGCTTTGGGCTTTTTTTCAGGCCCTGGGTCCTGGGTTTCGACTTCGGCCGAGAGCCTTGGTATCCGTTGCGAGCCATGCGGAAGCGCCTGCTTTTGCTGCTTGCTTGTTTGAGCCTGCAAGCTCAATATGCCGACAGCGATGCCAGTGGCTTGGCGGAGCCTGAGTTTTAGGGTGTACGGGGCTCAGGGATTTAGGGTTTCGGGTGGCGAAACGATCAAACCCCAAAATTCCCCGGGCACTAGGCAGGTCGAGCCGATGTTGCTGCCACGATACAAGGTCAGTGCGCAATCTAGCATTGCGCAAGCTTTGAAATTTGCATGTTGCGTATCCCCATTCGTCCCCCAACGAAGGTGAGACAAAGCTACCCCTAAACCCGAAGGTGAGACAAAGCTACCCCTAAACCCAAACCCCAAATACGCCGAAGCCCTAATCAACCTCCGAACACATAAACCCAAAACCCTAAACCCTTGAACCCTAAACCCCTAAACCCTATACCCTTGAACCCTAAACCCTTAAACCGTAACGAACCGAGAGGAAAAAGGAAATCAAAAAAACAAACGGAACAACCAAGGTGGGACCTGTGCGGCCGGGTCTTCTGGGGGCTGCGCTGCGGGTTCCGTGGCTTCGCAAGAGCACCTGTGGCCGATTCAGAGCCTTGGCAGGAGGAGGGCTCTGAATTTGGGGTTTTGGGTTTAGGGGCTCTGAAAGCGCTCGCACTCAGGGCTTGTCTAGGACCTAGAGTAGGCCCTTATTCCCTTTTTAAGGGTTCAGGTTCCCTTATAACCCCCTTTAAGCCAAAAAGGGCACCGTTTTTATACCCAGGTTACTGTTAGGTCTAGTAGCTTTTTGTTGAGAAAGGGAGGGGGTTTTACGGAGTAGGGAATGCTTTCGGCTTTGAGGGCTTTACATTGAGGGTTTACCTTAAAACCCTGAAAAACCTACCGTTTTCGGGTTCCTTATCATGGCTTCTTTATGTACCTTCAGCATGCAACGTTTCCATCTGGTTCAGGCACCTCGTCGAGTCAGATTCATTCACTTGTAACTGAGGTAGACGGTATGCAGTATACCCCTAAAGCTTAAGCCCCTGTGAGTACAGAATCCTTAAAGGCTCCTGTAGCGGCTGAGGAAGGGGACGTCCGACAGGAGAGGCTATTCCCCTCACGTGGCCAAGCTGCAGAAGTGGATTAACACAGGCTTCCAAGAACCCACAGGCCCGGAAGGAAGGATTGGGGTTTCGGGTTTAGCGATTAGGGCTTACGTTTAAGGATCCTTTTTTCGACATACTGGCTCAGAAGGCTCACTTTCGCTAAATGCTCCGACACAACTCCGATGCAACCCGAACCCTAAACCTCAACGGTTCTGTTCGCGCTCGCGCCCCCGGCCCCACTGCGGGAGTGCGGGCAGGCCCTTGTACCGGAAGGGACTACCGTGATTATTTACCATTATCATTCGTCGTCGTAGCCTTAGTATTCGTAGTAGTAGGAGTAGTAGTAGTACTACTACTACTACTACTGCCACTGCTGCTACTACTACTACTACTACTACTACTACTACTGCTACTGCTACTGCTACCACAACTACTACTACTACTACTACCTACCTACCTACCTACCTACCTCCCTACCTCCCTACCTCCCTACCTCCCTACCTCCCTACCTCCCTACCTCCCTACCTCCCTACCTCCCTACCTCCCTACCTACCCTACCTACCCCACCTACCCTACCTACCCTACCTACCCTACCTACCCTACCTACCCTAGTTACCCTACCTACCCTACTTACCCTACCTACCCTATACCCTACCTACCCTACCTACCCTACCTACCCTACCTACCCTACCTACCCTCCCTACCCTCCCTACCCTCCTACCCTCCTACCTACCACCTTCCTACCTACTACTACTACTAGTAGTACCAGTACTGGTACCAATACTAGTACTGGCAGTGGTAGTAGTAGTCGTCGTCGTAGTAGTGGTAGTAGCAGCAGTGGTAGTACCAGTTACCACACACGTCCGTAGGAGGACTCGTGTTTTGATGCGTTTCGGAGCCAGTGCACGATAGGAGGAGGATGGGGGGTGAGGGGGGAGTATAATATGGCGCTGCCCTTGGCGATCATACCCAAAACACTGGTATTCACAGCACGTTTGCTCCTACATGCTAGTTTGCACGATAGGGGTGGTTAGCATGCCTTTGGCGACCATGCCCCAAACACTGGTATTTACAGTTTGTTGTGCTTCTTTGTACAACATACTGCGCAAGGATGTGGAGCAAGACACGTTGTGCGAGACGTATCGGATGGGGTGAGTGAGGGGTTGCAGATCGGGTGAGAACGCTAGCACCCGTCATGAGTCTGGCTTTTTGCGGGAATCCGCTAAACCCTAGTCCGCCAAGCCTAAACCCTCAAACCCTAAACCCCTAAACCCTAAACCCTAATCCGAGGTCATGCCAGACATTACTAAGGGTCCAAGTTGGACCTGGCAGGAGAAGTTCGGAGACATCGTCCGGGCCACGCCCTTGATCGACCGCCAGCGACTTGCTTTAGGGCGTTGGGTTTAAGGGCTCAGGGGTTTGGGGTTTTAGGATTTTGGGTTTAGTGGTTGCATAAACCCCGTAAAGAGCCCTTGCAAATCAGGAAGAACATCTACGTAACTACGGTGGCTGGAAGATCGTACAAGCTGAGTGCGGAGGGACAGCTGATCTGGACGCACTACACCGACAGCAACCTGTCACACCTGCGCTTACACTGATTGATTTGGGTTTATAGGGTTCTGTTGGGTTCTATAGTATTCGGATTTAGAGTTGATTCCGCGCTAGTTGTAGGTATGGCCACATGTTGTGAAAAGTACCGCAATCGGGGTTGCAAGTAGCAACAAGTGTGGTTGCTGAGATTCGGTGTCCTGCTTACAAAGTCTTTTGACCCTTTCAACAGGATCCTGGGCCCCTAAAACTCTAAACCTTAAACCGTAGAAGAGAAGCTTCCGCCAGCAGTCATCAGCTCAGGCAAAGCAATTGGAGTACCATACTTTAATACTTCTTTCTTAAAGGGACAATTATGAAATAAAGGCTTATGCTTTTTTATCCCTGGTTACTTAAAAGCCCAGCTCAGGCAAAGGAAGTGTCCCTGGGGTTGGCTCTCTGTGGGATTCGGTCATGCTGCTGCTGACGAGGCCTGGAGGTTCATGGGTAATTGGGAGTTTCCGAAAATTAGGGGTACCTTATTTGGGGGTCCTTGTAATAAGGATCCTATCATACAGCGTACTATAGTAGCGTCTCCTGTTTTCGGAAACTCCCAATTAGCAGGTGGGCTTGTAAGTCCTTTTAGTGCTTAGGGGTACTTAGAAATATTTTCGTTCATCTTTGGTTCCTTGAATCCCTAAGAAACAGCTAGAACTATAATTTCGCTAGGGGTCTAAGTTCAGTAGAGAGTATGGGTGGTAATTATACATGATTCTACTTATATCCTTACTCACAACTAAGCATGAACCTCTAGCTGGGGTGTCGAGCTACCGCTTACTCGGTCTCACAGTGGGTTTATTTCCCCTTCTTGTAGTTTTGGGTTCCTTATTCTAAGAAAGGAGCCTTTTTTCCTGGCTCACTGGGCATCCTCGATTGGCAACGATGCGACGCTGTGTGTCGGTCGGAGAGTAGATCAGAGTAGATTCACATAGCATGCCAAAGCGACAGACAGCGGCAGCAATTGCAATTCAGAAATCATGTCCCGTTCCTGCAGCCTTTTCGCCAGGAAAGGCTTCCTCATCGCCATCGACATCGACACTGGGACCGAAAGGCGCAGGGCTCAAAATCCAGTGTGGCGATTGCATGATGGTGAGCCCCAAGCCACATTGACCATGGAGAGCAAAGCTCAGGGTGGGTGTAACCATTAAAAGCAGGTCCCGGATAGTTACTCCTGTTCCCCTGGGCTCCGCAACGCAGCAAGCATAGTCCAGCACTCACCCCCCAAGTTGTGCAAGTGGTGCAGGATTGCCACACTTTGTTGCGAGAGTTTTAAGCATTGCTCCACACCTGCCTCACAGTCCCAAGATGAGCGGTCATCTTGGTAATGTTTGTCATCTTGGTCAGGGGGGTGGATGGAAGCAAGATTGCCAAGACTACCAAGATAATTGGTCATATTGCTCCTCGCAAGCGGTGCAAGTGGTACAGGAGTCCCCCTCAGTCGATGCACTCTGCTGGCACAATGCTACAGTGGCAGGAGCAGGAGCAGGAGCATTGGTAGTAGTCGTAGCAGTAGTAGCAGTAGTAGTAGTAGTAGCAGTAGCAGTAGCAGTAGTAGTAGTAGTAGTAGTAGTAGTAGTAGTAGTAGTAGTAGTAGTAGTAGTAGTAGTAGTGGTAGTAGTGGTAGTAGTAGTAGTAGTAGTAGTAGTAGTAGTAGTAGCACTAGTAGTAGTAGCAGTAGTAGTAGTCAGCCGCAAGCCGTAAGCCGTGGGCAGTAACCAGCAGGCAGTAGCAGCAGCAGCAGCAGTAGCAGTAGCGGAAGCAGTAGTTAATCGTCCTTATTATTCCGGCACTCGTCGCCCTAGAGTGGGCTTTGCCCCCACGTGGCAACCTAGCTCTGGGTCGGGCAGTGTCTCGAGGGTCGTGGCGCAAGCATCGTGCGACCGAAATTTTCGAGAACAGCTGTAGGGTGTTGTTGTTTTCTGTGTTTTCTGCTTTTTTAGGATTCTCGGGCCGGGGCAGTTCCTCCTGTGGCAACTTCATGCTCGTTTTCAGCATTTCGGCAGCTATGGCATCCAGACTCCTTGAGTGTCGTGTTCTGAACACAGCAACAGCATTGCAGTTCCTTTGAACGTGAACAGACAGAGACAACTCATTCACAGATCCTGCATCACGACTCTCACGACAGTTGGCGTTCAGGCACGTCAATCGTGTCGCACGACCGTCCGTGGCTTCCCGTTTAGAAAAACAGAGTTTGAATCTCTTTGTAGAGCCCTGGTAAAGCATCATCAAGTCCTAATTATGTTTTGAAAGCACCTCTACCAGTACCCTGTTTTTTTGCTTTCACAGACCTTCAGCTAAACTCCTAATCATGTTGAAAAACCCCGTTCCTAAACCCTTTAAACCTCTAAACGCCAATTCCCTAAACCCTAAGGCCCCCAGGAAGTCGAGAAGGTAACCTTTAGCTTTTTTTGGGTAGTACAGTCCGTATATAATCCCTTTATTTCCTTATGATATCCGACATGTAGGGCCCCTTAGCCTCTCAACGCCGATAGAGTCGTAGAGATATTCCCAAAACACCCGAGGTGGGCGAGGAAGATTGCGGAGCAGGTGGCCACAGCCACAGACTGCGCTTTGCTGACACAGGGGCTCTTGGGCTCCTCATTGGCGGGGGTTTAGGGTTTAGGGTTTAGGGTTTAGGGGGGAGTTTCAGATGAGGTTTATGTTCGGTGCTTGTTCTGTTGTTTTATACGGGGTGTTACTGTTGCTATATGCAACTTAAGCAAGGTCAGTCTATGGGAGGCCTTCCTGGGTGGGCCACCCTTTTCCGGTCGAACCTCATTCCTCAACATGACATCCCCAAAACCTAATCTCCAGAAAAAGCTGGCTGCACGTTGAATTGACCCGGCGAAATCCTTCATCCTGCTTCAAGCCCCTACAAAACTCTATAGACAACAGCACAGACAATCCTACCTCAGACCCCTGTAGAGCATGACTTGACTTCGCGAGTCGTATCGCTTTAGTACACCGTACTTGGGGGTTCATGGGCAGTTCTAAGTGGGGTTATAAGTCCCGGAAAGGGTTTTTAACTAAAGTAGAGTCTGGGGTATCAAAGAGGTTTCGGTCTTTGTGGGTTCTAGGGTATAAATATGGGAGTTTCCGAAAATGGGGGACCCTCAGTATACCCCAAAATCAGGTACCCCCTGTTTTCGGAAACCCCCATATAGGTTGTAAGCCGTAGCCCGCAAGGATAGGAGACCTCACTTAAACCACATAGCCATGAAGCCCTAACTCTTAAACTTGCTTGGGGGATCGTTCTAAAGGATCCCCTTGAATCTGTCCCTTTAAGGGCGTCGTTTAAGGGTTACTACGACGGGTACTATAAAGAGGGCTTCGCCCTGAACCCTAATATGCTAAAACTCCTACAAGGACCGGCAAAGCTAAACCCTAAGCCCAGGCTCATCATCGTTTCGGTCATGGACCCGGTGCCACTGGTGCCGCAGCAGGTGATCGAGAATAGCCGGCTCATGGCACTGAGACTTGAACATTTAAAGGTGTCAGAAACACTCTTTTCCCCTCTAGGCCCTCTATAACTATACATACTTCTGTATACCCCAGAACCCTTTACCATTCGGCCGAATGAAGCCGGATTCGTTTCATGAATCCCACCCAGGTCGTTTCTATATCATATGAACGGTTGTCAATATGTTGATCTTTTTTTTGGGTCCCTAAATACTAGGTGCCGTATTATATTAGGGACCCAAAAAGGGACCATAATTTTGACAACCATCCATATGGTAGAAGTCCTTACACCTACTGTAATCCCCATAAAACTCGAAACCGGGTCAAGGTCAAAAACTGCTGGGATTCCCGATACACTACCCTTAAGGATTGAGGCTATTGGGTTTCCAAATTTTAGGCTTCCACTGTAAGAAAAACCCTAAACCCCTAAACCCTAAAGCCCTTAAGCCCACCCTGATCCCAGGAGCATCGAAGATGGATCTTTCCGTTGGTCTTTCGCTCCATACCGTCCCACGTTCCTTAGGAGTGCTTAGAATAGGTTTTCCCTTTACAGGGTTCCTTTTATAGCGGGTCTATAAGTATTACTATAGGGGGTATTATGGGGGTCTAGTATAGGGGTACTTGAAATTTGTTTTTGATTCCTTTCATCCCTAAGAAACAGCTAGAACTAATAATTTTGCTAGGGGTCTAAGTTCAGTAGAGGTTCAATTTCCAAGCTGCAACGGTCCACGACGGCAGCTTCGTGTTTCAGGATGAGGGTTTTGGGTTTCGGTGTTTGGGGCTTAGGGTGTGCGCCACAACGGGTGTATGATGAATTCCTTCGGCAGCGTTGCTTTGACGTTGCGCCCCTCTGGCCTCTGGCTGTTCACATCGTAAAATCGTGAAACTGCCCCCATATTGAGAGATGGTAGCTCTGTCAGGACACAAGATTATAAGGCTACCTCTCCATTCCCTGGCACAGGCCTGCGAGAAGTTCTATCTATGTGACAGTAGCCCGAACGGTCGAAAATGCTGCTGAAGGACCGGACAGGAGGCGTCTATCGTTTGTCCACAGATGGGAAGCTCCTCTGGTATGCCAAGACACCCGACAGGGAGTCGTCTACAACAGCGGCGCTCGTGCTACACCAGGGGCGCGTCTTCGCCGTCAGCAACTCGGAAGTCACCATAATCGGGAAACCCTATCATTTACACTAGATGCTTAATTATTATGGTCGCTTTAGTTTGACTGAATTCCTAACAAGAGCACAGGCAATGTCGGCCAGGAACCAGCTGGGCTTCTGCATGTCTACGACTATGAAGATGGCCACCACCTCTGGACCCAGGACTTGGGTGACGGTTTAGGGTTTACGGTTGATGGCGCAACGTACGTCGAGGGTGCATGAGGGTTTCGGCAGAGGGTACATGGGGCTGCATGCTGTGGCTGTGTATGTTCCAGGAGCTCCCTCATGAGGGCAACCAGGCAGTAGCTGTCGGTGAGCTTGCTGGCAGCCCGGGCAAGACCTCCTTGATCCTCGTGTGGGCCGATAGTAGAGCTTTGTGTTGCCCTACAGCTTCTCATCAACATGTTTTAGACCCATCTAAACCCCAAGGGCTCTGTTTACTTCCCTGCATGAAAGGATTCTCGGCATGGGCAAGAATCCAGGGCTGCCCCTCATCGCGAGAATTGCACTATCACTCCCAACGATCGTGATCCCACTCTTCTTGCCATTCCACTTGCTGAGCCTTTCCTTCCCATCTGTCTTCGCGAAGAAAGAACGGCGGGCGATCTTCGCCGTGGATGCTGCAAGTGGTGCTGTTCGCTGGTATCACGAGATGCTCGGGTTGAACCTCAAACCGTAGGACACTGCTGAACTTGAGCTACAAGTAGCACCTGCCGGGGAACCTTGGAATCTTCCGGCATAGATCTTCAGAAGGGAGCACATTAGTGGAGAAACAGGGTCAGCCCGGAACATCTTCAGAATCTGTTCGTTTAGTAATGTCGTACGGTGCCGAGTTTTCATAGTTAGTCTGTGTGTGTGTGTGCAATTCAGTGCAGTGTAATGTAATGCAAGGCAAATACTTTAAATGACTGTAAGTAGTGTAACGTAGTGTGCTTGTAATGTTCTGTACCGCACTGCAATGCAACGTCATGCACTGTAAGGAAATGCAATGGAAGGGCAGGGAATGGGCTGGAATGGAATGCGCTATTGTGCAACTATTTGCCTGGATGCCTGTGTGTATTTACGAATGTGCATCTGTGCGTAGGGCTATGTACACATGCATGCATGCAACGCATGCATGCGTGGATATGTGTGTATGTAGAGGTCTGTGTATGCTTATACGTATACGTATAACAGCAATAGCAATAATCATACTGAATATGTGTGTGTGTGTGTAAGTATGTAAGTAAGTATGCAAGTAGGTCGGTCGGTAGGTAGGTAGGTAGGTAGGTAGGTAGATACGTAGGCAGGTATGTCGGTAGGTATGTACATGTGAATGCATATGCATGTGCGTATGTTTAGGTATGATTGCGTGGATGTGTGAGTGTGGTCGTGTACATGTTTGTAATTTGTTAGCCGTTTACCTATCTGCGCATCCATCTACCCATGTGTTTGTCTATCTGTCTGCATATCAGTCTATCCGCTTATCCCGTTTGTAGATTTTTCGATGTGTTTGTATTACCTGTCTATCTATCTATCTATCTATCTATCTATCCACCTGCCCTTCTTCAATCTATCTAACTTTACT
Organism: Symbiodinium sp. CCMP2592; assembly: GCA_905221615.1. Classification (NCBI taxonomy): domain Eukaryota; class Dinophyceae; order Suessiales; family Symbiodiniaceae; genus Symbiodinium; species Symbiodinium sp. CCMP2592. The sequence continues at coordinate 1,196,643 of CAJNDT010005958.1, forward strand.
TCTCTTTCTTTCTATTTATCGATCCTATCTAGCTATCTGCATATCTACCTATATATGCACTGGTTTTAGTTGCTTCACGTTGCTTCATGTATCGATTTGCTTTGGCTTTTATAGACACACACACACACACACAAACGAACGCACATTCGCGACGTTGGGTTACGGGTTTGGGGACCATAGTCACAAGGTTTGGGGCAGTTTCGGGATTTTGTTTCAGGCCGTAAACCTTACCTTAACCTACCAGAACCTCCTTTTTTGCAGGGTCCCGATAAATCCAATATTAGGGTTTATAATAAGAACCTACAAACAAGTAGGGTTTAGTAGGTCTAGGTAAACATTAAACCGGGGGTAGCTCGGGCTGAGGATGGACCCGTACGTGCGCCCTGCCGCAGCCGGAGACTCAGAGAACGTCCTGGCACGGTTTCGGGCGACGCAGAAGCTTCGCATTAAATATTGAGAGTATGGACTGTATGTTTTGTTTTCGTGGGCTTGAATAGAAAACCCTTTCAAGCCCTAAAGAGACAAGCTTAAACGGCTTGAACTCCACTGCTAAGGAATGGCTCGAATCCCAACAACGAGCCTTCGGCGTCGCATAGGGGGCTTGCGCAAGACTTTCATTGCGAAGGCGGTACAGGGCGCCTTAAGACCTTAAGACTAGCAATAGTGTTCGAGGCATATTCCCAAGCATGAGCTTACAGGGATTCTGAGGAGAAACCTGCTACTTCTCATTCAGGCCGCTTTAGCAACCACTCTAACATCACGGCTGCGTAAGACACAGCTGAAGTGCCAAATGCTGGGAGGACCAGTTTCACTCTCGATCTATGGGGTGCCTTTAAGGGATCTATGAGGTTCCTTTAAGGGATCTATGGGATTCCTTTTAGGGTTTTAGGGTTTCGGGTTAAGCCCAGGAGCCTGTTTGCCTTCCCGACGCCAACGCGCAGCCCGTGATCGATGGAGCGGGCACTGCCTTCGTTCCCTTCCAGGAGCATGGCTACGGGTCCTCCTGGTTCAATATACCTAGTAGTCGAATAGGTAACCTTTAACCTTTTTGGGGTAGTATAGTCCCTTTATAATCCCTATATAACCAAAAAGGTTAACCTTTAGATCCCCGGATACCCCACAAGTAGGTGTATATTATGATCCCCAAACCCGATTCTGCATATTCAGGCCCCTTGGGAGTTAGTGTCTTGAGCTGTAGGCTGAAAGTACCGGTCGAGAGTGCTGAGTTCAGGCAAAGGTCATTGAACTTACATGAAGTAGGGTTTATATTACCGTTTTGGTGAGTGTAGTTAGGGCTCCTTTTAGGGTTAGGTGAGTGTATATATTGGGTTTCATTAGGGGGATACTAAGAATAGAAACCATACCCCACATGCCCATGGCCCTGGGCCTGAGGTTCTCATGAATTCGAGCTACTGGCCGTAAACTCTAAACCCAGCCGGACCCTCAGCCTCAAAACCCTATTCTAATTATTCAGGCCCCTATAGTATGGTACCCTTGTAGATCCCTTATAGTGGCCCCCATAGCCCCCTTTAAAGCCCTGAATCCGAAACCGTGAAACCTAGACTCCGGCACCCCTGAACCCTGAGGAAACAGGGTTCGGTCTGCTAGAGATTGGGATTTCGGGCGACAGAACCGTAGACCCTAAGCTCCGAAAGCCCAAAACGCTTCAGCAAACCCCAGCAAGTTCGAAACCCCTAACACCAAATTCAAAAAAGGATGTAACATCTTACAAACCCTATCCCAAGAGCTTAAACACCCCAGCCCTGAAGCCGAATGCCGACATCCTTGGCCGGAGATTTCTGTCCGCAGCCGCACAAGTGGAAGTTTAAGAACTCAGGGTTCTGCTTCAAGGATCAGGGGGCTTAGAGGGTTTAGGCTTTGGGGTTCAGGGGGGTTTAGGGCTTGGGGTCTAGAGCTTAGGGAGTCAATGTGGTATCCCCATCTAGCGAACTTGTCGCACCAGTTGGAGCCTACAGTCTCGGTCCCATGATCCTTCTGGCAGGATGGCAAGATCTATGCTTTACGGGACGACAACAGCGACGGCAAGATCTCGCCCGAAGAAGTGAAGGAGGGTTGGGAAATGCATCATCTGTTACCGTGCTTCTTTGAAGGAAGGGGAGGAGTGGCCAATCTGAGGAGGCACGACTGGAAGTTGCAAAGTTCGGATGCATTGTTTAGCCTGGTAGAACGTGTCAGGGCATAACCTATCAGGTTTACTGGCACATAGCATGAAGTGCGAGTCCTGGGGCCAGTTGCTCCTTCATATTGGAAGGATCCTGAGTCTTAGGACCCCCGAACCCCCCAAACCCCCCAAACCCCCTAAACGCTAACGCCTACCAAACCCCTCAGACCTGAAATGAGCCCTCCAGTCTCTCCAGCTCCCAGATCTTAGGGGTGGAGGGTAATATAGGGGCTTAAAATAATTACCTGTACTATTTTGGGGTTCCTTATTATAATTATGGTATCATAAGCTTGGACCCAGAGTAGGCCCTTATTCCCTTTTTTAGGGTTCAGGTTCCCTTATAAGCCCCTTTAAACCACAAAGGGCACCCTTTTCATTCCTAGTTTACTCTTGGGTCTAGGGTTTGTCAAGCCTTGACAGAGGTGCGAGAAATGGGAGTTAAAGCTTAGCGACCCCATAGATAAACCTGCAAGTCATCCTCATAAACCCGGAGTGGAAATCCCATAAATGCCTTGTAAAATCCTGGCGAACCCCGTAGAATTTGTTGAACACCCTTTCAAAACGCCGAACGTCGGGGCCTTGGTACTTGGAATAGGTTCTTGGGGTACATTACTTACCTGGAGGTTCATGGGTAGTTATAAGTACGGTTATAAATAAGGTTTATACTTATAACCCTTGTGAGGGGACTTATAACCCCACTTATAACTACCCATGAACCTCCAAGTATACTTATACTAGAACTATGATGCGGAGCCACAAGATAGTACTATTACTGAGTTGTCCTTTGGGATCTTTTTTAATTTCCGCTACTACTTTGTAGAGAACCATAATAGTAGATAATTTTCAGAGGGCTTAAAGGACAACTCAGGTTAATTATTCAGGCCCCTATAGACTATAGACAGGAGCGCCTGGTGGGCGCCGGTTTCCAGGCCTCCCCAGCCATGGCTCCTGGGCTCTTCGCCGCTCGGCGTCCAAGGGCATTTAGTGGTTTAGGGGTTTAGGGTTTAGGGTATTTAGTGGTTTAGGATTTGGGGGGTATAGGGCTTGGGGGCTTTGGGGTTAGGGTTAAGGGTGTATGTAGGTTTTACACGGTTTCCTCGTGTTTTCCTGGTGCTTTCTGCAGGCCTGAAAAAGCCTTCGTATGTGGTCTGAATGCATTCCATAGGGTTGCTCAGGCTGTGTGTACCATCGTTGAGAATCAGCAAGATGAGGGCTTTAGGTTCTTTCGCGAATCGGGCTCGGGGTTTCGGGGTTTCAGGTTCGCGCTTTCATCTTCACGTTTGGGTTTAGGGTTTCGAGATTCAGGGGCTGGGGTTTAGGATTTTCGGGCTTGGCATTTCGGGGATGTGTGTGGTTTCGGGTTAGGGCTTACGGAGCGAAATACTCACATCAATCATGGGAAATAGCCCAAGGGTGCTAGAAGCAACACAAGCGACAGTAGCTGTAACTGTCAGTAATGCACACAGTCGTCATGGAAATTCGAACAGCAGCAGTGTTAGCATTCACATTGAAGGTTTGACCAACCATATCGATGTCAAGCTTTGCTGTTGACTAGCAATCCCTGGAACAAATCGGAGTAAAGAAGACCCTTCACGACAGGAAGCACGATTTGCGGGCCCGCTTTCGTTTTGGGGGTCTTGTGTGCCAGCCGCAGTTCGATGAGCAGTGTCATTCTGACACTTTGTCGTGTTTCTTGGCTCGAACGCTCGCTCTTGCTTTCTGGCCCTTCACAAAGTAACAGAGAAGCCTGAATACTGTACCACTGTACCCCACAAAATCCTGTTCTAGCTGTTCAGGCCGCAATATTATGCCAGCGACACACCCAGCATGCACACGGCGCACTTAGGCGGTGATCGACTGCAGTGGGCGGCTGGAGGTTTTCCTGGGGCCATGACAGCCGCGTGGATTTGGACGGAGTTCGGGATTTCAGCCAGAAAGTCAAGAGCTCGGTTGTTCTAGTTCTGTGCGAACCAGGGCTGGTCTTTGCAGACCTTTGTATTCGGCTCCGCGTAGCATAGCGTGGCATGCGTCAAACATCCTACTTTCCGGATGCTTGGCACTTGGCGCAGTACTTGGAGGTTCATGGTTAGTTATGAGTAGGGTTATAAGTGGATAACGACAGTTATAACCCATATTCAGGGACTTATAACCACACCTCTAGCTACCCATGAACCTCCAAGTAGGACGTCTCACCTGGACGAGTCGTCGCGTCGGTGTCGAAAAGGGCCCTGCGCCTGCAGGGCCCTACGCCTGCTAACAGAAGACCCAGAGAGCCCAATACTCTTTAATTAAGGAATATAGCATCATAATAAGAATCTGCCTGCTGATGGTTTAAGGTATGTTCCTTAATTAAGGAATATACCTGAAATCAAAAGGGGTTCAAATTGTGATTTAAGCTATATGCCTTAATTCAGGGGTCTGTCTGGAGAGGACAGCCGGTCTGCATCTTTTCGAGAGCGATGCCAGGTTTCAGCTGAAGAGCGTCAGGACCAGTCAGCTTCTGAAGGGTTCTTCTGGCAGCTGGCGATTTAGGGTTTAGGGTTTCAAGCATGAGCTGCGATTCAAACTTGTCTGGTGCTTTATTAACTTCTAATTGACCTACCAGCATCAAGCATGATGATCCGCCGACCCTAAACCCTAAGCCCTAAACCCCAAACCCGCGCTTCGCATATTTTCCAGTTGTACAGAAAGACAGTCGGCAGCGCTTGGCACTCCTAAAAAAAACCCCAAACCCTAAGCCCTAAACCCTATTCCGATCCGCCCCCACAGCTTCAGACAGACCGTTCACTGGCAAATCTCCAACCGTAGGCTCCGAGTCCTCGCTGGATACCATCAAAAATCCAAAGAAGTACGGTTGATGATATAAATCCTGCAGTACCCATAGAAAGGAATATACCATAATTCCCATACGTTAGGGTCCTTAAGGTAATGCACGTTTTATATCATCAACTGGTTGATGATATAAACCCTGCAGTACCTTAAGGACCTTAAACTACGGGAATCATGGTATATTTCTTATTATGGGTAGTGCAGGGTTTATATCACCAACCGTATGGAACCTTTATCCTTCCAAGTGTAACCACTTCAGAACTTTCAAAACCTTCAAGCCATGTAAGACCCTTTGCAGGCATCACCATCTTCCTCGCCGGGCATCCAAGAATTATCAAAGCTGCTCGGGTCGCGGGAGCGACGCCAGCAAAGCCAATACCAGGGAACCGAAGGTCGCGGCATTGCAATGCTGGGTTTCTGAGTACCATACTTTATTGCTCTTTTGTTGGACCTGTTCCTGAAAGGACCCACTATGCACAAAGAGTCTATAGTGGGCCCAGAAAGTTGGAACATGGATTGAGGGTGATTAGTGCCGGGATTCCCTATACATTACTTTAAGGGCATGAGGGTATTGATGTTCCAACTTTCTGGCTTCTACAAAACGCAGTTTTCTCCCTGGTTACCCAGAGAGCCCAAAACCCCTTAATTAAGGAATATACTGTAAACTATAAGGGGACTCATATTATGATTTAAGCTATATTCCTTAATTAAGGCCTATTGGGCTCTCTGGTTACTTCAGAGCCCAGAATGAGATTCGCTTCAGCGTTTAGGTGTTGAGGGGCTCAGGGGTGTGGGAGTTTCTCTGGGCGTAGGAGTTTGGTGTTTAGGGGTTTGGGTGTACTACTGATTAAGGAGAATGTTTAAAACTGCGTACCCTAAACCTTATCAATCCTCAACCCTGAACCCTATATTTCGGGGTTTTAGGCTATAGGAGTTTAGGGTCCCCTGCCCTGATGTGGAGAGGGCCTGCTTTCGGCTATTTGGTGGCCGGGCCAGCATGTCCATCTACTAGGACCTAGAGTAGGCCCTTTTTCCCTTTTAAGGGTTCAGGTTCCCTTATAACCCCCTTTAAGCCAAAAAGGGCACCCTTTTTATTCCCAGGTTACTGTTAGGTCTAGTCCAGCAGATTCGCACTTCACACAAGTTCAGTGTAACCGCATCTCTGTAGAGCACAGACAATTCCGAGGTGAAGGACAGCTGCAAGAACATGAGCATGCCACGATCTCGGAGATTGCAGCCCTCATGGGGGGGTGGGCATGGTTTGTCTTTTGGGATCGGCCGGCGGCTGTGCTTCTAAGCGCTCAAGTTCTCCACTGTGCATTACGTTCTGAGTTGGTTGCAGATGTGGGGATAGCGTCAGGTACTGCCTACTGATGGTGGGCCTGATGTGCAGCTTGCAGGCTCTGCCGCGAGCTGGGATGCGTGTGAGACCACCTTGGGGTTATTCATAGAGGAACCATAGGAGGCCAAAAGGGGTTTTAGCCTATGGGGGTTTAGTAGGGATTCGGGTTCCCATAACAGGCTTCATAATTATTCAGGAATTCCTACCCCAAGAATCTTAAACACCCCTTCTCGCCTCCCATCAAGGAACCTTCATACAAACCTTTGGTAGAAGGGCCCGAGATCTGCCGGGGGGCTGGCCGAGAAATGGGAGCAAACGAGCAGAGGCATGAAAATAGCGCAGTCAAATGTAACATTATTAGACAATCTAAAGCCACATGATACGATAAAAGGGGGTATACCAATATCTCTTTATTTATTTAGTGGGATACGGTATGATAGAGTACAGTATAGTGTCATTTGTGTATATTATATACTATGATGGTTTCGGGACCCCCCCAACCCCCAAACCTGGAAACCACCGAGTCGACATCCCCTGGCACAAAGCCCCGACCAAGCTCTTCACTGCGCTTCATATGGATGGTTGCCAAAATTGTGGTCCCTTTTGGGGTACCGTAAATATTAGGTGCCGTACTATATCAGGGGACCCAAAACCATATCATTCGGTTTAGGGTTCAGGGTTCATTCTGCAGATGCAGTGGATACTGCCACCACTGAGTAGCAGGGTGAATACTGCTATAATATGTGCAGGTATGTTTTTGAATACTAGCCTTACTATAGGCTGTGTCGCTACAAGGGCATTACCCGAAAGATACAACACAATGAGCCCCAAGTGGACATCCACACAGCTGGAACATCCTCATGCCCTGGAGGCACAACGAAAGGAATCTCAGCAGTCATCCTAAATGGTCTTAAATCCACGTTCCAACTTTCCGGGAGTCACTGTGCCATAATATATTAAAACAGACGATAAACAATACTCTAAGATACTACAATACAATATACGTTAACATACAGTTTTCTGGGAGTCACTGCAAGTCATACAAAGCTGCACGGAGGCTTTTTTCGAAACGCTTGCCTTGCTGGGTAGCCTCGGCGGGAGGAGGACTAATTTGGTGGTATCTGAATGAATAGCGTTATTTGGAGGTTCATGGGTTTAGGGCTCAGCGTTGTTATAAGTGGGTTTGTAAGTTGGTTACCGAAGGTTATAGCCGGCAATGACCGAGGGGTCTATAACCCGTGCTGACACCTGCCCATGAACCTGCAAGTAGAGAGAGTTGGGTTGATGTAGGGTCTAGGGTAAACAGTAAGAAATTACATGCTGATATCCTAAACCCTAAACCCTAAACCCTATACCTTGTTCCAAGGAGCCCGTAGGGAGGCCTGGAAGATTCTTCCTGGGATGCCCGAGTAATCCTTGTTTCCGACATGGGTTTCGGATTTTCCCTCTAGGCTCGAGCATTGCCAAGTGCCCAGAGACTCCAATACCCATTATTTCAGGAGTATACACTTAAAATATAGTAGGATCCATAATTTGATCCCTAAACCCTAAACCCTTAAAATATAGTAGGATCCATTTTTTGATTTAAAGAATATTCTTTCGTTAAGGTATAGTGGAGTCTCTGGGCACTTGGTTCAAGGCCTTGGGCCTTGCTTTGGGACGCCGAAAAGGGTTTAGGGCTTAGGGCATACTTGGAGGGTCGGGGGACTTGGTAAGTAGGTAGTAAGTAGACTTATAAGTACCCTAAAAGGGACCCTGATTAGGGTTATGGTACTTATAAGTCCTTAAAATAACCAGGTTACTAAGTCCCCCGACCCTCCAAGTAGGGGCTCATGAACGTCCCAGCCTCCATGCCTTCTTAGCTTTGCAGGGTTTGAGAAGGGTTCTACGAAGGTTCTATGGGATTTGGGTTTAGGTCAGTTGAAGGTTTGAGGTCGTGCAGGGGATTTGGGTTTAAGTAAGTTGAAGGTTTAAGGTCATGTAGGGGATTTGGGTTTAGGTAAGTTGAAGGTTTAAGTAAACGTCGTGTAGGGGATTTGAGTTTAGGTAAGTTGAATGTTTAAGTAAACGTCGTGTAGTGGATTTGGGTTTAGTGAAGTTGAAGGTTTAAGGTCATGTAGGGCTCGGACTAATCAGTGACAACATCTCCTAATCGCCCGTCTAGTCAGTATACTACAATACGCCCCGAAAGCCTGAAGGTATACAGACCCTCGTGCTACAGCCAAACAGCTTTGTCTGTTGCCACCATCCGATGTCGTGATTTCATCAGGCTTTGATACCAGGGGCCTTGAGCCGCTTGAGCCCTGATGACAAGCTTGCCTTAGAGTCCCGTTGCAGCAAATCTTAAACCCCTGAACCCTAAACCTACAGCCTGATAAACCTCCCTTCCTGTCAACAGCAAAGCCTTAGATCCTATCCTGTTGGGCCTGAATAATTACCAAGTGTTTTGGGGTGGTTCCTCGTTAGTTTTCTAGTATAATGGGCCCCAGAACCCTATTCTAACGATGAAGGCCCCTATATTAAGCCCAACCCTCCAGCCTCTGAAGGACCACCAGCACCATTGTGGCACCCGGCTCGCGCGGCGGGCTCGGGCACAAGCCAGAGCTCACTTAGATAAATGGTGCTGCTTTCAGGGTTCTATAATGTTAGAGGCATTGAGGATCAGAGCTGGGTTGCTTCTGGGCATCGGAGTACCATACTTTAATACTTGTTCGGGACCTGTTACTGAAAGGGAACCATTATGAAATAAAAGTCTATACTTTTTTCTCCCTGGTTACTTCCAAGCCCAGGCCTTAAGGGTTCTACAATATGCAGGAATTAAGAATTATAGTAGGGTTCTGGTGTAGAATATAAGTATATTACTGTATCTCTCATTTCCATCCAGGAACCCGAAGGAACAGACCCCAGTCAGTGCGTTCTGCTGGGGTTCTTCAGCCTTTACACAGGTTCAGGCTTGATGTGCCATACAAACGTCGAAGTATTTAGTATTAAGCATTCCCTTAAATCACCATGCACTTAGAGCACACTATCCCCAAAGCCCTATTTTAGTTGCTGAGGCCCTTACCCTACGTACGGCTTAGGGTTACCAACAAGTACTGCGGACTCTGCATTGATGATCCAACGGCGTTGCGCGTTGTAGTTGGCATGCTTCTCAGGAGCCTTTGCAAATATCCGCACAATAGATGATTACCGTTCCCCGAACCCCAAACCGTCAAACCCCAGACCTAAACACCCAACTCCTCGCCCCAAGTCGCGTGTTGGGCTAGACCGAGCTGAGGCGACAACGTCACCACCTACACCACGCAGGCCAGACAAGCAAGTGTTGCCATGTCCCTGTAGAAGCCCAGTAGGCCCTACTGGTGACTTGGAGGTTCATGGGTACTTATAAGTGGGGTTATAAGTCCTTTGATATGGGTTATAACTGTAGATATCCTACTTATAACCCACTTGTAACTACCCATGAACCTTCAAGTATAGCAGACACTTACAGCAACACTTATGCTTACCCTTATAGAAACGCCTGTAGTAAGCCTTATAGTTACTCTTACAACCCTTTTGGTTGCCCAGTTCCTTCAGGCAAGCCCAGGCACTATTCCCGGTATAGGTAGTCTGTCCCTGATAGGTGCAGTAGAAAGAACATGCTGTAGGGAAACAGAGTGTTGAAGAAGCTGTTCTCCTACCTGATGTCTTCAGGTCACGACCCACCCCTTCTTCGACAAGTCGCAAGGTGTGGTGTACAATGCAGGGACCTCAGAGTTTGAGAAGATCCGGGGAAAAATATGTAACATAGGTACAAGTAACAAAAAGGTTATAGCTCATTGTAAGTGTAGTTAAACTTAAATCATAGCTCTACTTACTAAGCCCTTCGATCCTTGAAGTACTGTGAAACTTCGGGTGTATTTTGGGGCTTAGCTGTTCGTGCTGGGAAATCTGAGACACGCTCTTAGAGTCAGAGACCCCTTTGTCAAAGCATACAGAATACCCTTGCAAATGCCCGCTCAGCCCCTGAGCTATTGAAGTTGTATTCCATTCCTAGTAGTAGAGTAGGCAACCTTTAACTTTTTTGGGTAGTGTAGTCGCTATATAATCCGAACCCCTATATAACCAAAAAGGTTAACCTTTAGTTCCCCATGATACCCGACAAGTAAGCATGCTAAAACACCCTGTAAGCCCCTGCGCCGTGGTCCAGGCTCAGTCTGCCTTGCTCATCGCAAGCCCGATTGCAGCCTCCTCGGTACAGGGGGGTAGTTCTCAAAGATAGGGATAGGGTCCCCTTTTGGGTTCCCAAAATAGTACGGCACCCTTACAAGCATGACTTTGAAAGGGAGCCCATTTCAGAGATTGTTTTTCGGGCGTCAATGGCCGGTCGATGGCTTCGACACCTGAAAATCTGAATACGCAGTACGCGTATTCCCTTTCACTGTCTATGTAGTTTAGTTACAGCAGAATTGACTTATATCCCTTTCGGCGCGTACCCAGAGAGCCCAATACCCCTTAATTAAGGAACATAGCTTACATTGGCTTACATCATAATATGAATCCCCATAAAGTTCAAGAAATTAAGGGGTATTAGGCTCTCTGGGTAAGTCCAGGTCTAGCAAGGCTGGGTTCCCGTGGTTTCCACATGGACCGTCACGTTGCTCCGAGTGTCGGCGGCAGATCCAGGGGATTAATTGTAGAAAGAGGCATCAGGCATCAGAAACCCTAATGTACTGAGGATTGGATTAAGAAACCGTTGGGCCTTGTTGCAGGATCCCTTTAAAGGGGTCTATAAGGGTTACTATAAGGGATCTATAAGCGCGCTATAATCATGTAGGAACCTGATTAAGAAACCCTGGGCCTATAACCCCAAAACAGTAGGATTCATATTATAATATAAGGAACACCAAAAAAAGGCCCAAGGTTTCTTAATGTTCTTAGTCAGTTTCCTATATTACACTACAAACCCGAGACCTAAAAACCTTAAGCCTCGTATTCGCAGAGTCTTAAGCCGCACAGCCTTAGAAGTCCTAAACCGGAAAATGCTAGAACGCTACAAAACCATTCAATGACCTCAAAATGGTCCGCTGCATCCATATAAACCGTTATTCGACCATTGGAGGCCCACTGTAAGGTAAGGCTTAAAGATTGAAAGACCCCTGCGACGTAACGTCGATGGCGTCTGGCTTTGATGGATTTTGGCTGCCATTTCGCCAAGAGCTACTAGTATGGAGTCGCAATGATTTGAACAGATTTTGGTGTAAGGATACGATGCTAAATTATGCAGGCCCCTATATGATGCTTACTTCTGTTCCGATTCAGAGTATCTGCAAAGCCCAACGGGCTTGCAGTCCAAACCTTTAGAGCCCTAAAGCCTTAAACCCTTCTAGGACCTAGAGTAGGCCCTTATTCCTTTTTGTTTAGCGTTCAGGTTCCCTTATAAGCCCCTTTAAACCAAAAAGGGCACCCTAATTTATTCCTAGTTTACTCTTGGGTCTGGCCCTGCCAGATCACCGAAGCTTCAGCGACCACGTCAGTCGAATCCTGTACTCATATGAACCCAACCCACTAACAATATGTAGTCCCAAAGAAACATTCGGAGAATGCAGGGTTAGATCTAGGCATCTACAGATCTGTATAGCATGCTCGGCTTGTTGCGTTTTTCGTAATCTATTCGGGGTGTCCGGCTGCGCAACTCCGTGAAGGTTATGGTCTTGGCGGCAGTCTTGGCATACTACACTTACAGCTTCCTGGCAGCAAGAGGTGTGCCGAATACACTAAATGTGTTGGTGGCACAGCAGCATCAGAATTCAGGTGCGACGGGTCTATTCGTTTTGTCTGGGTGGTTGAGATGTTAACAGCAAAGTCAGGATGCTATGCGTCTGACTTGCCACACGGACACAACTCCGGTGCACCGAAATGGACTGTAAGGTCAGGTATATGCGTGAGGGACTCGTCTTGACCAGAAATCCTGAGCATCTACATTAACTCCCTACTATGACCTTAATAAGACCTTTCATATCTCTACAGACCCCTATGGCGTCCTACAGAGAAACTCGTCTCCGAAAAATGCGGGCTTCAGCTAGCGTAATGTAGCCCGAGATCGGGCACCTCTGATTATAAATACTACCCGGAGGCTCCACATATACTGCCATTATGGAATGAGGTCCCGAAAACCATTAGAAGTTGTTCTTTGGGGACCCTATTCCATGATGCTAGTATATATATGGAGACTCTAGGCTATTGACAATAAGCTTTGAATCAGGTCTCATCGAGGCTTTCATGAGGACTTCCATGCTCCAAAACTTAAATACTAAAGCCCTAAAGCGGTAGTAAAAGCCCGACACGCACGTAAAAAAAAATAAAAAACCTAAACCGCAAACGCCCTATATCCAGAAGCCCTCAACCTGGCTCAGATGAGTTCTCTTCGCCCCTATTCCCCGACGATGACGCTGAGCTCCGATCTGAGTTTACCCTGCAGCCGCCGAGATGTCCCGTAGGGGCCGGCAACGTTGAGCTTTACTTAGGTTTAGGGCTTAGGGTTTAGGTTTTAATGCTTCAGGACGGCGTTAAGCTCCTTTGGGGGTGGCTCTGTTTCGTTGAGGCTTTGTAGGGTTCTGTTACGGCTATATGGGTTTCTTGTTAAAAGTTACTGAGGCTTTGCAGGATTTCGCTACGGCTGTTTGTTCAGGGAAAAGCAACGGAGTTAGGAAGTCGTGTTTTGTGGTTTTGGGCCCAAGATAAATGTAGAACTGTAGACCTCTTATAAATCCACCCCCGCTCCTTAGCAAGAAATGTTATATCAGGCCTCTATATTAGATCCTTACTTGGAGGTTCATGGGCACTTATAAGCGGGGTTATAATCCCTTAATATGGGTCATAACTACAGTTATCCCACCTATAAACCTACTTATAACTACCCATGAACCTCCAAGTAAGGCGTGTGTAAACTCAGTGAACCCCGCTTTGGCGCTCTGGGTTCCCTCTCTCTGCAGCTTGATAAGGCAAAACACAGTTCTGTCTCTTCGGGTATAATGGCAACACTATAATGAGTCCTTCGGAGAAACTTCCCATAAAGCCCTAGTCGACTCATTAAGGCCCCTAGATGACCCTAAACGCTACACCCGAAGCCCCGAAACCCGAAACCCCTGAACCCTAAAACCCCTAAACCCCTAAACCCGATGTAAACCCCTAAGCCCGAAACCCCTAGATCCTAAATTCCCAGACCCTTGGAGCTCAGGTCAGGTGGCATGTGGGGCGGTGGCCAAATGGGATACGGTCGGCTACCGAGATTCCACGGAGCTCCACTCCTGGGATAGGGTTTAGGGTTTAGGATAGGGTTTCGGGGTTTCAGGATTTAGGGTTTTGGGGTTTCTTTGGGTTTAGGATGGTTTAGGGTTTAGGGCAGTGCATGACAACTGAAGGTTGTTCCAGCAGGGGTGTTATGGACTTGTTCATGCTAGCCCGCTTGAAGCTGATGCAGATGGCTTCGAAGTTGCCATGCGTGGTGCACGCATGATCTGTCAGTTCGTGGGATGACGCCGTTAAGCTTTCAAAAGGTCCTAAGCCACAAACCCAAATCCCCTAGAAACCCTAAACCCCCCCCCAAAAAAAAGAATGAAACCCAAGTCCTACCCTAAGCCCCTAACTCAAACACTAAAGACCCCCACCAAAAAAAAATTGACGAAACTCTAAACCCTAGACCCCCCAAACTGCCGGAGTGTGGAGACAGCCAGGGACCTACGGCGGAGGTGCCGCCAACTATGGCGATGCCACCCGGCAGAGACTGGAGTCAGTTTAGGGAACCCAGAGACTCCAATATCCCTTAATTAAGGAGTATTCCTTAAATCATATTAGAGATCCTACTATATTTTAAGGAATACCCCTTCATTACTATCATGAATCGCCGTTCCCTATCCTAAGCCCTTCTATTCGTTGGCCCGAGGCGCTGAAGATCTTGTATTCCTAGACTTCCCACCCCACAGCAAGCACTAGAATATACTAAACCGTCATTACAAGGACCCTGACAGGAACCCTAAGTAACTACCCAAGCCTCTGCAAGCAGGCCCGTCGCCCAGAGCGGGGGACTCAGCTGAAACGGCGCGAGTTTGCGAGCCCGATTCAGGGTTTAAGGTTAGGGGTTTGGGGTATAGGGCATGGCTCTAACAACGTTAGGGCTTAGGGTTTAGGGGTTTTTGGTTTAGTGCTTGCGGGGTCACGGTTGTTTGTGGGTTCTGCTCGTTATCCGGATGGGTTGCATGAGTGACCGGCTTCTTGTTCGGGCTGGGGCGGCATCCAGAAACCTCTAAACTCACGAACCCTAGCCCATGAGCCCAAAAAGCCCAAACCCATGACCCATAAACTCTCAACCTCTAAACCCCCAACCTTAAAGCCCTGAACCCATAAAACCTGGAACTCTAAACCCTAAACCCATAAACCCTAGCCCTAACACCCATAACCCATACACCCTAAATCCCCCTAAGCCTCCTTTGAAGGAACCCTGAAACGAACCCCCAAAAACGACCTTAAAAAAAAAAAAAAACAGCATCCCAGGCCTGCTCCACGGCCATCCGCGCCTCGACAATCCATCTTTGCTGGGTGCGCCAGGGCAGAGTGCTTTGCTATCCCCTGAACCCTAAACCGGCCTCGGGGATTTAGGATTTAGGGTTCGGGCTTAGGGTTATTATAAGGATTCCTGAAAAGGAGGGGGGATTTTGGATTTAGGGTCCGGGTTTAGGGTTTAGAGTTTCGAGAGGGCTTATGCTTGGGGTTTAGGGTTTGGAGTTGAGGGTTTTCAGGTTTCAGAAACCAGCGGACCTCAATGTAGATTCTGTCAAGCAGGATCCTTACGAAAACGACCCGCAGCATCCATGGACCCCTGGTTATTTTCTTGGACACTGAACACCAAAGACTCTGAACCCCAAACCCCGAACATGAACCCTCAGCCCTAAATGGGAGTTTCTGAAAATAGGGGATCTCAATATAGTACCCTAAATAGGAGGAACCTTATCAGAAGGTCCCCAAAATAAGGTACCCCTAAATTTTCGGAAACTCCCAAATCTTAAATCTTGAGCCAGGCCCCAAGCCCCCGCGAACCAAGAAAAGTCCTTACCTGAGACCTTAACTAGGACGTGCAGTAGGCCCTTGTTCCGCTTTTCAAGGGTTAAGGTTAAGGTCCCCTTATAAGCCCCTTTAAAGCAAAAAGGGCAGCCTTTTAAACCCTAAATCCCCAGGCAGAACAAACTAGGCCTTGGGTACTGCCCCCATTCAGTAATGTAGGAACCTGATTAAGAAACCCTGGGTCTATAGCCCAAAATAATTGGGATTCATATAAGGAACCCTGAGGACCCTACTAAAGGCCCAAGGTTTCTTAATCAGGTTCCTACACTAGCAGTTGGATGATATTCAGAATGTAGATATACTACGACCTTAATAGCACCCCTAATATGGACTGGTATTGTATGGGGTGCAGCACCCAAACTAGGCTCAATCTCGAGCCCGCGCCGAGCTCTTTCTGCACCCACGTCGTACCCATCTGTAGAGAGCAGGGTTTAGAGTTTCGGGTTTAGATTAGAGGAAGTCTTAGAGAATCCTTACAGTAAGCCTTACAGTTTTGAGCCCACAGCCGAACCTTGAAGCCTAAGGCCTAAACCCCTCAACCCTCCCTAAACCCAATGCCTGAGCCCTGAGCCCCAAACCCAACCCCAACTCTCACGCCCTAAGCGCTGAGTACACCCCTGAAATCAAACCCGAACTGCTAAGCCTCGAAACTGCGAGGACTGGCGAAGCCCTTCAAGGAACCGCAATGCACCAGGGCTCCTTGAAGGAACCCCTACAGAATCCCTTTAAAAAAGTGAAAAAATCTTCAAAGAGCCCTGCGAATCCTCAACCCTAAACCCTCAACCGCAAGCTAAAAGAAGCTAAACCTTCAACCCTGAAGCCTCAAAGGAACCCCTAAAACAGCCTTCGCAAGCCCCTTTTCGGTCGCCTTGATAACCCTACACCCTAAAGGACTGGCCAGCGCCTTGGAAGCTAACTCCGAAGGGCGCCGGCAACAGGAGAAAAGTACCAAAGATGTGGGCGTACTTGCAGGTCTTTTTTGTGGGTTTAGGGTTTTAGGGCATAGGGATGTTTAAGGTTCAGGGTTTACGGCTTTGGGGTTTGCTTAGAGGTTCATGTTTAGCCACTACAAGTATTTCGAAGCTCACTAGTCGGCTTTAGTGCTGCTATTATCGGATGCTGTTACTATTATGAGTAGGGTTATTGTGAGGATAACTATAGCTATCACCCACATCAAACGACTTATACCCCACCCATGAATCTCTAAGTACAGGCTTGTAGGGTTCGAAGGTTTAGGGTTTAGGGCTCCAGGAAATTGTGGGGCATATGGCATATAGGGTTCTAAAGCGGTTACGATAAGTCGCCCTAAGGGTTCTGTGCAGCCACAGTGCAGCCACAGGTTACCGCTGTAGTGACCGGGGTGGGTTTGGGGTTTAGGATGGTTTCGGTTTTCCTTAAAGGATCCAATGGCATCGGGCTTCTTCCAGGGCTGGTTTATAGTGGGATTCATGGGTTTCTTGACTGAAGCGCGCCTTTACTACCAGGGATCTACAGTGGTTAGTATCATAAGGCTTCTATCATCTCGGGCCCGAGTAATGAGAACGGGCATCGGAGTATGTTATACTATAGCTATGGTAAAGAGCGCTGAGCGATGCCATTGTCAATTGCTCAGGCCCGTCACTTACGGGGGATCATATAGGATTCTTAAAGGTTTGATAAGGTCTCTACGAGTTTTCGTTGTAGGGTGTTAGAGGGTTCTTTTGCATGACTGTTGTGGGGGCTTGGAGGCTGCTTTAGACTGTTTTTTTGCATGGTCACTGTTTCTTAGGGTTCTTGTTCAGAAGGTTCTTCGGATCGCAATTCAAGCCAGTTGTTGAGGTTCGACATTGCGCGTCCTGGATCGGGGCAAGGGAAGCTGTCCTGGCACCCTGTGAAACTCCTGCATTCCCGTTTGCAGCCAATTTGCTCGAGCCGATGGTGGAGCCGCACCAGCGGTGATGTTGGAAGCTTAGTCTTGGTACTTCAAGTTTCAGGGGTAGTTGTAAGCAGGCCTGTACGCACATTAACCTGGTCTAAACAATGAGTGGCTGGACGTAGGATGTGTTCGGATTATGGGCGTGATACCCGCAAAATTCCTTTTGAAGAAGCAACTAGCTCAAAAGTTATCCAGGGATCCTTCATATGGTTTAATGAAGCATCATGGATGACCCTCAATCAGGGCGGAAGAGGGACTGAGGCGACTGAAACACACGGATGAAGCCCCAACTCCATTGCTTCGGGGATGCTGGGATGTGGTGGGACTTTGTTCAGATTGGCTTCTTCGCCGGTTGCTAAGTTTGTTGATTGGCACAAAGAGGTGTTTCTCCATACTCAAGCCCTAGACCCTAAACCCAAACCATCATGTACAATAACCCGCACTTCGCCTCCCGCAGAATCGGATTCCCTGGTGCCTACAGGGCATCAAACTCCAAAAGCCTTAATGGCACGCCTTGCCAACGTCTTTGCATGTCACTTTTTTGGCTCGTCTGTGGACGTAAATACTTAGAATAAGGTTTTGGATATTTAAAAAACCCGCTGTTCAAACCTGACGCAATCCTGATACGACCATTGCAAACAGCTTCTTGAAAGCCTTCATCGGCTTGCGCTGCAAGCCTTTCAAAGCCCTTAAAGCTCAGTTTCCTTGCTTTGATGAAACCTGTATACAAGGATTGTAAACGCTCTGTAGAGCCTACCGAATGGAAACTGATTCTAAAACCTGTGTGAAGCCACTATGAAACCTTTATAGCAGCTTTCGAGAAAACAACAAACAGAAATCAAATCCTGCAAGATTCCAAAAGACCCGAAAGCTGTTTTTTTTCAGGACGTCTTTGAAGTCAACCCAACTTAAAAAAAGAGAACGGAAAACTGTCGATGAACCCTCTGAGCCTAAGCCCTAAGCTTATAAGCTTCAAAAGCTACCAAAGAAGTTTCCGAAAAGGTCGGGGCCTGACCCTGAGCAGACCCCGAATGATCAGGAGCCTGTGTGGGCTTCGGAGCATTTCAGGGTGTAGGGTTTTTGGGGCTTAGGGGCTTAGGGCTTAGGGAGCATGAAGACGGAGTTTAGGCTTCAGGGTTTAGGGGCTTCGGAGCATGAACATGGAGTTTCGGGTTCAGGGTTTAGGGGTTTCGGAGCATGAATTTGCAGTTTCGGGTTTACAGTTCAGGGTTTAGGGGTTTCGGGGCATGAATATGGAGTTTCGGGTTTAGGGTTCAGGGTTTAGGGGTTTCCGGGCATGAATATGGAGTTTATGGTTCGGGGTTTAGGATGTACCTGTGGGCCATGGGTTTTTTTTTTTCGAAGGTGCGGCCAACCCTTGTTTGCGAGGTGCGGCCAAGGGTCCCTGGTGCATGCGGTCCCCTGGTCCTCTGGTCCTTGGTCCTGTGGTTCCCTGGTCCTCCGGTCTGCTGGTCCTCTGGTCCTGTGGTGTCCGTGCATGCGGTCCCCAGTCCTCTGGTCCTTGGTCCTGTAGTCCTCTGGCCCTCTGGTCTGCTGGTCCTCTGGTCCCGTGCTCTCCTGGTCCCGTGGTTTCCTGGTCCTGCGGTCCGCCGGTCCCTCGGTCCCGCAAAAGCAACAAGAAAGCAAACAAGGAATAACACAAATAAAGCACAACCCCAGAAGAAAGAAAAGCAGAAGAAAGATGATGAAGGAAAGAAAGCCAGGAAGGAAGCACAAAAGAAAGCAAGAAAGCACAGGAGCTGGCAAGGAATGAAAGAGAAACAAGAACGGGAACCCATTTTTGTTTGTGCCCTTTTTTTTGGCCCTCTTTCTTTTGCTCCCACGTCCTGTTATTTACACAGGGAAGGAAGAAAGCAAGGAAAAAGGGAAGGAGGAAGGAAGGAAGGAAGGAACAAGGAAAGAAGAAGGGAGAGAAGGAAGGAAGCAAGGAAGGAAGGAAGGAAGAAAGCAGGGAGACAAGGAAGGAAGGAAGGAAGGAAGGAAGGAAGAAGGAGCGAAGGAAGAAAGGAAAGAAGCAAAGCAAGGAGGGAGGAGAGCAACGAAGGAAGGAAGGAAGGAAGGAAACAGGGAAGGAAAGAAAGAAGGAAGAAAGGAAGGACGGTAGTATTTCAGTAATATATATATATATATATACATAGTATACATAGTACATGTTGTATATAAAATATGTATACTATATATATATATATATATATAGTATGTACAGTAAGGATAATATATTATAATATAATATAATGGAATATAATATAATATATGAATAATATATAATGTAATAAAATATAATTTAACATAATATAATATAGTATAATATAACATAATGTAATCTAATATAATGTAGTATAATATAATATAATGTAATATAATATAATGTAATGTAATGTAATATAACATAATATAATAAAATGTAATATAATGTAATATAATGTAATATAATGTAATATAATGTAATCTAATGTAGTATAATATACTGTAATATACTACAACATAATGTAATATAATAAAGAAATACAATATAATATAAAAAGATATAATATAATATAATATATTAGAATAGAATATCATATAATAGAATAGAATATCATAAAATAGAATATCATAAAATAGAATAGAATAGAATATCATATAATATAATAGCATAGAGTAGAACATAATAGAATATAACAGAATATCATAGAATATAATAGAATATCATAGAATATAATAGAATATAATATAACATAAAAGATTATAGGATAATATAATGGAATTTAATAGAATTGAAAAGAATATAGTATAATGTAATATAAGAGAATAGAATAGAATAAAATAGAAAAGAATATAATATAAGAGAATATATATAAGAGGAGATATAATATATCTACAGTATATAGAGTCTATATAGTTTGTTCATATATATATATAGAGTTTATTATATATTATATAGTATATATAGTATATAAATGTATAGTATGTATATACTATATATAGTATATATAGTGTATATAGTATATATAGTATATTTAGTGTACATAGTATATCTAGTATATATATACAGATATACATAGAGTTTCATATATATATATATATATAGTATATGTAATAAGTACAGGAGATATAACTTTAGTATATATAGTTTATACAGTATATATAGTATATATAGTATATTTATAATATATACATAATTATATAGCATATGTAGTAGAGTTAGTATATATAGTATATATAGTATATATAGTAGATATAGTAGATATTATAAAATTGTATGTGTATATATATAGTATATATAGTGTAAATAATCTATATATATATATATATATATATATATATTTATTTATTTATTTATATAGTATATATATACACAGAGAGAGAGAGTACATATGTGTGTATATAAATATATACATATATATATATATACATATGGAAGGCCTATTATTTTGGATCTTGTTGTTGAAATTTTTGTTTGGTGTTTTTCCATGGTTTTCCTTGGGGAAACACTATTTTCCTCACGTTTTGGACAGATTTGGTGTGCTTTTCTTGGGTTTTTTCCACCTGAAACGAAAAGAACCCAGGAGGACAGAACGAAACACCCCAGAACAAGGACCAAAGCAAGGAAGAAGAACAGAAAGAAAGAAAAGATAGAAGGAAGGCAGACGGTTGGAAATTCAGGTTCGGAACCCAGGTTCAAACCTGGGTTTGAACCTAGGTTCTAATTCGGGTTAGAACCCAGGTTCAGAACACGGATTTTCTCGGGTTGTTGATTCAGCGGGGTTAAGCGCGAAGCAACACAATCAATCATGAATGACTTGGAAGTTCTCTTGAGCCACGAAGTAATCAACAACAACGTGTTTGCCAACCGGTCGTTTGAGCCGCCACGAAATAAATAAAACCGTGTTCGCCAACACAAAAAAAGAATAAAACCAGACAACACTGCTTCAGGGGGGTTTAACGTGAAGAAGACAAAATCAATCCTGAAGGATTTAAAAGGTTTGCAAATGGGGGGGGCTGCGCCCCCCCCAACCCCCCCGCTTTTTTTAGACTAAACTCCCCCGCTCTCTAAAGCCACACAAGAAAGGGAAAGCCAGACAACCACGCTCCAGGGGAGTTTACCGCGAAGAAAGCACAATCAATCCTGAAGGGTTTAACAGCTTTGCAAATAGGGCGAGTTCCCCCCCCAAACCCTCGCTGTTTTAGACTAAACTCCCCGCTCTCTAAAGCCGCGAAGAAATGAACATAAACGTATTCGGCAACACACAAGAAGGGGAAAGCCAGACAGCCACACTCCAGGGGGTTTAACGCGAAGAGCAGCAACAACAACAGCAACCAAGACGACGACCACGACGACATCAACGACCCCACCACCACCAACGACGACAGCAACGACATCAACGACATCAACGACACCACCACCGCCACCAAGGCAAATAGTCTTGGAAATGGCTGCATTTCCCATTATTTTTTCTTTAGTTTTTCGTTGATCCCTGGATCTAATTTGTTTTTGATGATGAGTTTTTTGATGCCTCACCCCGTCCACAGGGATCCTGCCCCTCGAAGCGCCCGCGCTGTGGTGCGGCGCGACCCCGATGAACCCTCTACAGGGATTCTGTGTGTCGAAGCGCTGGCGCTGTGGTGCGGCGCAAATTCTTTACGTCGCCGATGAACCCTCTACAGGGATCCTGCGTGTCCAACCTGAACAAATCCTTGGCCGCACCTCCGAAAAAAGAGGGCTGGCCGCACCTCCGAAAAAAAAAAAAACCCGCCGTGTACCTGTAGTCTCTATTGTAGTTCCGTTTTTGGTGGTTACCTTATAGGATCCTCAACAAAGATGGTTCAACAAGAGCAGGAACTGCGATGGAGACTGTAGGAAACACAGGGTTTGGGGTTAAGGGTTGAGGATTTAGAGGCGGTCTGTAGTCACAACCCATATGATTCGCAGGGATCCTAATATTACGGCCTTCTACAGGTGTCTGCAACTTTCCATTGTATTCCTGTGTGTTTTGAGGTTGCCCAAATTATAGTAGTACTTTGGGCTCCTCTTCTCAAACTCTTCTTTGGGGTTCCTCTTCATATCATTTCGTTGAGTTTCACTTCTGACATTGCCCATGTTATTTCTGGAGGTACCTCATCTTCTTTAACTACCCATGTCACATCATTCCTTTGCGTTCTTCTCCTTTAGGTTTCTCTTCTGACACTACCCATGTCATTCCTATGGTTCCTCCTTCTTACTCGAAACCCAAAATAGGGGCCTTGATATTTAGAACAGGGTTTTGGGGCCCATTATACTAGAGTTACAGTAGAGAAGTCCCAAAATATTATTGGTAATGACTTGGGCCTCTGCATTACCCTTATTCTCTGGCCCAAAGAACCCGAGCCGCCAGGAGGAGGTGACCGCGCAGACTAAGGCCGAGGTTGTTCTGCGGCCGCAGTGGACAAAACATTCTCAGGCCTTTGAGGGTAAACCCTGGAAATGATAAGCCCGGCGTTTTTGGTATCATAGGGTCTGAATCATGAGAATTCCCTGACGAAACTCGAAGGTAGCGATGAATAGGCGCATATGAAAACCCCCAAAATATGAGACTAATGAGGCCCTCACAAGCCCCCGCAAAAATCCTCATCGGATTTAGGGTTTAGGTTTTTCGGGCTTTCTGGGTTTAGGGTTTAGGGGTTTTTGGTTTAGGGTTTTAGGGTTTTAGAGGTTCAGTGGTTTAGGGTTTAGGGATTTAGGGTTTAGGGGTTAGGGCTTTAGGGGTTTAGGGTTTAGGGGTTTACGGTTTAGGGTTTAGGCTAAAGATCCATATCAAAACCCTTGTATTTGTTTTATGCTTATAAGGCCTTATAAAGTACGCTACAAAGGATTTACTTTCCAGATCCTCTGCCCAATGGGGCTAAGGACTGCGACCCTTGGTCTAGGTCACAACAGAACAATCAGAACCACACTTCTATCAAGAATCAAATGATAGTAGTAGTGGTAGTAGCAGCAGCATTAGTAGTAGTAGGAGGAGGAGTAATTAGTAGGAGTAGTAGAAGTAGTAGTACTAGCAGTGGCAGTAGTAGTAGTAGTAGTAGTAGTAGTACTAGTAGCAGTAGTAGTAGTAGTAGTAGTAGTAGCAGCATCAGCAGTAGCAGGAGCAGGAGCGGCAGCGGCAGCGGTAGCGGTAGCGGTACCGGCAGCCGTAGCAGTTGCAGTTGCAATGGTAGTAGTGGTGAGACTTAACCACACAGCGTACCAGAACAATGGTACCAACGAACCAACAACGGTCGTAACTTAGCTGCAGTAGAAATGGTCATAACAAGAATGGTCGGTTTTGGAGCCGAATGATCGTAATACTGGAGTGATAATCAGTCGTAGCCGTCGTAACCACCTCAATAATAAGAGGAGAAGAAGAGCTCTGCACCACACATGTGTGGGATTCTTGCCCCTGTCAATCTGCGCTGGCAATCCATGATCTTGAGCTCTTTAACTGCGCAAGGAGCAATTGCAAACGCCCTGAGTGGAAATGGCTCGTGACTGGTACGTGCCACACCTTTGAATTAAGGATTCTGCCGCAATGAAGGTATTGGGCTCTCGGAGTAGGAGCTTTGGACCTACAACAGACCCTAAACCCTTAACCCTAAACCAAGCCCTAAACCCTGAATGCACAACAGACCCGAACCTGAGCCTTCTGAGGATGTAGAGACGCTACGAGAGGCGCCCCCGAGGGAGGGGCGAGGTTAGCGACTCTCTCGGATTCCTTCCAGGCTAAAGCCGAGCTAAAGCGGGGTTGAAAGCTAAAGCTATGGGTTTCGGGGTACTTAGAAATAAGTTGTAAGCTTTGTGTTCCTTTAATCCCTCAGAAACAGCTAAAATGATAGTTTCTGCTAGGGGGATAAGTTCAGGAAAGTAGGGTTCAGGGTTTAGGGATAGGGGCCTCATTGTATCCTAACC
Source organism: Symbiodinium sp. CCMP2592 (assembly GCA_905221615.1). Taxonomy (NCBI): domain Eukaryota; class Dinophyceae; order Suessiales; family Symbiodiniaceae; genus Symbiodinium; species Symbiodinium sp. CCMP2592. Next base: position 1,220,932 of record CAJNDT010005958.1, read on the forward strand.
CCAAAACTCTCTTCCAATCCTTAATGCCCCTTTGTTATGGACTCATGGGTTACTGTCTGCATATCTGCTTTCTGCCTTCAGGGCTTAGTGTCCGATTAGGCCGCAGCCGTTTGGCATGCACATGGGTGGTTGTCAAAGTTAAGGTCCCTTTTTGGGTCCCGATTATAATACGGCACCTACTATTCAGGGTACCCAAAAAGGGACCTTAATTTTGACAACTACCCACATACATAGGAGTTTCCGAACATAGGGGACCCTACTATAGTACCCTAAGTAGTAGGGCCCTGATGATAAGGACCCCAAAATAAGGTCCCCTAATTTCCGGAAGCTCCCAAATAGAAAGTGTAGCCGGCTCCGAGGAGTATGTATATAGGGAACTAAGAGGGAATACTACAACAGTAGAAGGGCCTGCGTAATTACCATACCTATTTTGTGGGGCTCCTTATTACACGAATAGTATCTTCTGTCCAAGGGGAACAGGAGGGACCCTTAATAAGGACCCCTAGGTAATAGACCCTTAATATAGCCATTATATACCCATTATATAGCCCATTATAGGGTAGGGGTCCCCCTTAAGGGTCCCTCCTGTTCCCCTTTGATTCTGAAGGCCTTCTATTACGGTGACCTACAGCCCTAACGGGTTGATGAGAGGCCATCGAGGCGTACTTGCAGCTGAGGCGGTCGGGGAGCAAAGGAAGCACCTGGGCTCTCTTGTTAAGGAGTTTCCGTTAAGATTCCTTAGTATGGCAACGTAAATTAGTATGATGGAGATATACGTTAATTATGTAATATGAATCCTACACCCCTAAACTCAAAACCTGAAACCCCTAAACCCTAAACCCCTAAACCCTGAACCCCCAAACCCTAAACCCCTAAACCCCTAAAGAAGAGCCCAGGCAAAGGGGATCCCTCGGATGCCCACGCGGCCGAGGCAGATGATGAACCACACGAGGCCCGGCCGGGGCTTGGCGGTTTAAAGCTTTCAGGGTTCCTTTAAAGTAAAAGCCAGAAAGTTGGAATATGATTATCCTAACCCTTCTGTGGTAAATTATAGGGTATCCTACCATGAAACCATATTCCAACTTTCTGGAGTTCCCTGTAAGGGGTCCTTGAAAGGGGCTTAGGGGGGGTTTAGGGTTTTGGTGGCTTAGGGTTTGGAGGATTTAGGGTTCAGGGTTTAGGGATTTGGGGTTTGGGATTGAGGATTTAGAGGGTTTGGGGTTCAGGGTTTAGGTATGTGGGGTTTAGGCTTGAGGATTCAACAGGTTTAGCGTTTAGGATGTACATGGTGTAGTGTTTCGGGTTTTAAAGGGTTTAGGATTCAGGGTTTAGGGTTTGCCGAGGCGACAATCGAGCTCGCGACAATCGTGTCGTACTGTGGCGACTAGCTAAACCCTAAACCTTGAGCCCTAAACCCTGAAACCCCGAACCCTGAAACCCTGAACCCCAAACCTTGAAACCCTAGACCCTAAACCTTGAAACCCCGTCGGTGGAAGGCTAGGCTTTCCATTTTTCTCCAACCCGATGCCGTAGAATCCGTAGAAGGCGTCCAAACCGGCCAACCTATTCCTTTTGGTGTTTTTCCCAGCCAGACTGCATACAGCTGGGTAAAGGGTTTAGAACTTAGGCTGTAGGATTTCGGTTTACGCATTTAAGGTTAAGGGGATGGGCGAATCTTCAGATTTGCAGACTCAACAGGCCCGATTGTCGAATAAGGAGGTTTAGAAGTAACATGAAACAGAAACAACCATGACAGTAGCAAGTATTGCACCGTTAGTATGCAGATATCGAATGTTGTTTGTCACTAGTGCTATCATTGTTGGTGTTTCAATACTGGTCCTATGTTGGCTATGATTTCTCGTTTTTGCTGTTAACAGTCTCATTTGTTACCAGTCTAAGTATATATGGTCAGGCGTCTGGCGTTCCCAGCCCCCCCCCCCCCCCCAATGGTATGGTCTGACAGGGGTGGGGGGGGGGGGCCTGGCGTGTGCGGAAAGGGGTTGGGGGCCGTTGGAGCTGCCACTGGATGGTGGGGTGGTGCTGGCGGCCAGGGCTCACGCGCAAGCCCTTCGCAAGCAAGCCGTAAACCCTATGACGCAGCGCGTGCCCCTGTTTTGAGCAACCTTAACTTGTACTTAAAACACTACACCCAACCCTAAACACCACCTAACTGCAGGCTCTAAGCCTAAAGCAGAGCATACACCGCAAATCCTCCCTAAGCCCTTGTCGACTCGAAGCCTTATACCTTGTAACCGTAAAAGCTTAAGCTAAAACCGAAACCCCAAAACCCCACAACCACCCCACAGGAGGGAGAGGAACCCCACACCCCACACCATAGGGGAGGGGGGGGCCCCACCCTATATCCGGACCATTGACCTTTGGGGGGGGAGGGGGGGGGGGCTGCGGAGCGCGTGACCATATATTGTTCTTGTTCTTCGTTTTCTCTTTTATGATGTTAGTAGCAGGAGTAGTAGTAGTAGTAGTAGTAGTAGTAGCAGCAGCAGCAGTAGCAGTAGCAGTAGCAGTAGCAGTAGCAGTAGCAGTAGCAGTAGCAGTAGCAGTAGCAGTAGCAGCACGGTATGTGTTATTAATCATCACTACTGTTGGTGTTCTCACAAGGAGTGTCGTTGGTATTGCTATGATTTCTAGTATTTCCCCTTAGATTATGATGGTTTTCTCGCATGACCTCCATGTAAGGTTGCTATACTACTTTGCAAGGCACGGAGCGATACGCGTACTGTATGGCATGCGGTAGAGCTGATCCATGTGTCACACATTTGACTCATAATGTATGGCAATTCAATGGTAAGGTATTTACAGCAGCAACCCTGCAAACTGATGTCATTAAATAAGAGGAAAGCACGAATAACGACGATCATGCCAATAGTGAATACCTGCCTTTTTCCAACGTCCAAGAGACACCCATTGAGAAGAATGTGCTTAGGGAAACCGCCACTTCCATCCATCACTTCGGTGTCCCGACAAGCCGACGCTGCAACCCAAGCAAGCACAACGACCAGGCCAAGCATCTTCTGAAGCTTTTCCGGACGATGATCGCGGCTCGACGGTGGTTTCGAGCGTAGAGTTTAAGATTGGCCCGATTGATTACAAACGCCTTGTTGCATACACTGTACTCTCAAGATCCAACTCGGTGCACCCAGGAGTAGCAACAAAGTGTCTGGCCTCAAACCCTGCAACCCTCAATGTCAACTTGTTTTGTGCAGGCTGTATATGGGAGTTTCCGAAAATTAGAGTACCTTATTTTGGAGTCCTTATAACAAGGATAGTATGATTTAGGCTACTATTTTATGGCCCCTCATTTTCTCCCATAAAAAGGGAGGGGGGGGGCTCAAGGGTTGCGCCGACAGCATCCTCTCCTCACAGAAACGATTCAGGACCTTAGCGTACCTGTAGCCGGAAAGACCTACCTTTTTAGGGTTCCTTATTATATTTTCTACATATAGCTCCTAAAAAGGTAGGTCTTTTCGGCTACAGGTAGGGTTTAGGTTGTACACCGCGGGTGTACCCGAGTCAAAAGCCGCAGCACGTGACACAGCATCTAGCACTGGTGGCTCTGCCAGTGTCGGTCTGGATGGGACATCACGAGCACTCTCGGCAGAGGGCTCCGACTGCACATACTGTCTGAGCCTTGATAATTATCCATACTTTTTTAGGGGTTTCTAAATATTCAGGCCCTTGGATTACGTTTTTCAAGCGCCTCCATCCCAGCACCACCCAAAGCATGAAAGCTCCGACCCCAAGACCACCAAGGCTGATTGAGTCAAGACAGGATGTGCACTGAGTTGAGGGTCTTATGGTCATCTTATTCGGGTATGATGCCCTGCATAGCTTCAGGTATATACTCTTGAACTCAAGGATATAGTCCATATAGGGCTAGATACTCTAAACCCAGAAGCCCTCAACCCTCAAGCCCTAACCCCACACGGCAAGGATCCCAAGAAGGATGTGCTCACTCAGTACCTTAAAAAGCTCGAGGACAAGCTTTTTGCTTCTCGGTTCCATTTAGGCAGGTTTGGCTCGGAGCCCAAAGGCCATCAAAAGCTCAAAGATGCCCAGAATGCTGAATCACTTTGCAAGATGAAATCGGTTTCTAGGGTCTGGTTACGGATGGCAGCTTGAATCCGGAGTCTGCGCGACGCGACTTGTCATGATGCAGAGTTCAAACCTGCGCTGTGCCTCGAAGGTTTGGGTTCGGCAGGCTAAAGGTCCCAGCGGAGACGAGGAGCTGTAGAACCCCTAAACCCTAAACTCTAAACTCTAAACCCTAAACTCTAAACCGCTTCCCAGCCAGCAGAGTCATGGTAGAGGTGCCCAGAGAGCCCAATACCCCGTAATTCAGGAATATACCTTAATCATATTATGATCGAAGGTACATTCCTTAATTAAGGGGTATGGGGCTCTTTAGGTGAAGGTGGAATCTGTAATGAAGCCCAAAAGCCTGCAAGTTAGAGAAGGAGCTGAACTAAGCGCTGCTGCAAACCCTAGCTGAACGAAACCTGGCAGTGCAAGCATCCAGAAGAAGCCTGGACTTTAGGGTTCAGGGTTTAGGGGTTTAGGGTTTAGGGGGCCCCGAAGCTTAAGCCCAAAGCCGTGGTCAACCCCGAGCCCAAGCCCTGTGACTAGATGCCCAATTTAACGGGATAAATGGTGTTAAGCTTTTCAGCACGAACCCTGACAAGACTCTGGAAGACACTCTTTCAAACCACAACCTGATAAGAACCCGTACAAAGCCCTCGAGAATTAAACAAAAGCTGTAGCGCAAAACCGAGGTCGATGAGGAGGTCCTTTGCTTGACTATGCGGTCAGCATCAGCTGCGGTCACAGCAAGGCGGGACGAGAGACTGGAGATCAGGACAGCTTGGCTGCTTTCGACATGGCCAGAGTGTTACTGGGGATTGTGTTTCTATCTTCGTGCTTTGCCCTTGCTTCGGCTTGCTCACCTTTCGCTATGCATGTCGTCAGGACGGTTCCAATTATTGGAGGTCTAAGAAGCCATCAGCAGAGACTGCAAACCCTACACCCCTAAACCCTAAACCATACTGACTACGTCCCCTCGTCCTCCACATACCTTTGTCATAGTTGGGTAACATTTCATTTTTTCATGGGTACTTAAACCCAATAGGGAAAAAGGTACATGTTTAATCCCATCCCAACCATACCGCCATTTGGCAGGCTCTGGGAGAGAACCGTGACTGCATCCTGGCAGAAAGCGAAGGTTAGCCATGTTTAGCCGTTTTACTTTGTCATAGCTGGGTAACAATTTACATTGTTATGGGTACTTAAACCCAATAAGGAATAAAAGCGGACATGTTTAATCCCATCCCAACCATGAACTAGTTTATGATGGATTTGTAGGGCCTACAAATCCATTGTAGGGGGTTCACCAGGTTTGATATTGGTTCCTCTGTCAGGCTTTCTCGACCCCTTATAGGATTCTTATAAGGTTGGCCAAGAAACCAACGTAGAAGCCCCTTTACAACCCTGATTCGAAGCTCAAGCGCACTAAGCGCAAGTTTTTGTATTCGGCTTCGCGGCATGTGGTTCTTTGCAGTGTAGACTCGGGTTTAGGGGTGTTTAGTTATGCAATACCCCAAGACCTTGTTTCAACCATTACTTGACCTAAACCCGGATTAAACCCTAAGCCCCAATCCTAAACCCTAAGCCCAAACCCTTAAACACAAGTCGCCCACCTATCGTGGGTTGGCGGCGCGTAAGCCCGTCGCACCAATCGCGAAAAGTCGACCAGTATCCCAGCCCGCCTCTCCAAAGCCATGGAGACCGTAGCACCCATGTCGGACCCGGCACCAGAACACGCTCTCCTCCGGATTCATGTCTTAGCAATTAGTTTCTGGGGGAAAGTGCTGAGGCTCGTGACTGGCTGCGTCTTGGAAGATTCATGGGGTAACGTACAGCAGCGCAGGGGGGTCTACCCCCCTTTTCACCCCCACTTCTACTCCCAACCTCGAGGGTGGGATGGGGCCGGGCGAAATGTAAAGGATTGTGAAGAAAAGCCTTCCTTGGGGGTGGGTTTGGGCCGGGCGAAAAGTGAAGGATTGCGAAAAAAAGAGCCCTCGTCCGTACCCTGTAGGAACCTCTAAGATGTTCTTGCCTACTTGCGCCCGACTGCTCCTTCTGCTCTCTCCCCTACTTGCCGTTGAAGTCCTTGCAAGGACCGCGATGCACGTCCAGCTTTTCTTCGGTGTGACCACTTGTCCCTGATTGCGGCCTCCTTCGCACAGCACAGCTGATCGCGTCTGGCTAACGGTTTTTCTGTGCTGCATTGCAGGCTGTGTGTCCGTCAGCTAGCACACCTCACACGTTTGGATTACTCCTTGTTGCGGGCTCCTCTTCCTGCTGAGGTTATGCGCACCTGCAAGGTGTTTGCCTTTGGCGACCTGCAAGCTTCGTTGTTTGTCTCACTGTCTCAGCCAAAGGAGATGCCCCAGGCCTTGACTGACCACCAGGGAGGTCTCCAGCCCTAGCCCTGAATGACTTTTGCCTTCTTTTCCAAAGATGTTTCCTGCAACCGGAAGGCGAGCACCGCAGCACCCGTCTGCGCAGACATCTACCCGAGTGAGCTTAAGAAAGAATTAGTCCGTCCTTCTCGGTCCGCGGGGCGGTTGTTCGGAGCCGTCGCGGTGTGCAGCCGTGGAAGCATGCGTTGAATGTCTGCCACTTTCCTAGCGTTCGCATTCAAGTGCATTCAACTACCGTCGCCTTGCCCCTCATTGCTTCTCGAATCATCCCAGCGGCCCTGGCCGTGCGGCTTGGAAACCGTAACGCCTTTGGGACTCGCTGGCTCCGAAGGTCCTCACTCGGAACTTGAGCGCCGTGGTCTCGTCGGAGAGCGGCAGCACCAACGCCGCAGTGCTGGGTATCCGCTCGCCCGAGAGTTTGTACGTAGCCTTCGCGAAGGCCACTATCAAGGCCGATAGATCAGAGTTGGTCAACTCGGTATTTCCATGGCTGCGGGCAGTTTGTACGCTTTGGCGGTGAACCTACGGGAGGGCGTGGAGCAGAATTTCTACCATGCGGATGGTCCTGTGGGCGAGTTGCTGGTTGTGCTGGAGAAGTTCGATGTCAACAGTATCAACCAAATATTGAATGTTCAGGATCAACCTGACCAAGAAAGGTCGGAAGAAGATATCAGAACAGCCGTACTCCGGCTCATGCGGCTAGCCTCCGAACCCCAAGACGCCTGGGGGAAGGTGTGCGATTGCACCTCCGGCAGCGCTAATTAGCGCCTTCATAGGCCTGCATTGGCTCTTGGAGCTCGGAGCACTGACCCAACCCGGGGCTCTGGCCAACGGTTTGACCGACGTGCCCTTCAACACCGAAGCGGCCGCGAAAGCCAAGCAGGACACAGAGGGTAACTGAGCGACCAGGAGGGAAGAGTATAGGAAGGGCTGAACGGTGTGCATTGCAGAGCTAGCCCTCTGACAGGTGACCATGCGCATGTGTGCTCTTAAAGCTTACTGTGACCAGCGCAGGAGCTGCTGGCAAATGCCGACAGAGGCGGCGCCGTTGTGACATTTATGACAACCATGATGCTGGCAAGAATCACAGCCAGCAAGGAGAAGAGCGCAGCGCGGGCAGGCAAGGCTTGCGGCAAGGCCACCGCAGGAAAAGCTCGCCGCGTGAGCTTCACGCCCGCCCCAGAGAAGACGAAAGGCCTCAGCAAGCTAGAAAAAGCAAAGCTCGAGGAAGTTGTCGCGAAGCTGAAAGGGTGGGACCTGTGGCAGGGCGACACCGAAAGCCTCCAGACGACAGCGCAGGAACTGCTGGACATCCAATTTGAGCTGCAAGGCAAGGATGAAATGAAGAGCTTCGTGGATTTTGACATTCAACGACTGGCCAAAGGCATGATAAAAGCGAGCGGCTGTCTCCGTGCCTATGCAGAAGACCTCGAAGAATTCCTATACTTCGATCCCTCGAGAAATTGCAGGCGAAGATTACCACGGCGGCAGAGAAGCTCGACAACCTGAATGCCACGGAGTGGCGCACCTGGGTGGAAAACGATCGCGATCTCGAGTCGGAGTACAAGAATCTACGCCGCATGCATAAAAAGGCGACAAAGACGCAGAAGTGAGACGCAAGATTTCGAGGGTTTTCTAGCATCCCGGCCACGGAATAAACAAGGGTCGAGCTTCTTTAGGTGTGGAGCAATCTCGGACAGCATGGAGAGCATGGCACGAAAAAATAGCACTGCTGTGTTTGCACCAAGACTGCTCAGAACAAGTACTGCCACTTGTGCGGTTTCGCTGCCTTGTACGCTGTGGGGTGGAAGAGAAAGAAGGGAAACCCTTCTTTAGACAGGCTTTGACAGCTCATCGCCAAAGCCATAATATGATGCACTCGACACAACCTGGTCACAAGATGCTATCGCTTCTGGGCTTTTCTACGCAAGCCCTAAGCCCTAAAACCCTTCCCTGCGACTCTTGCCAGGAAGGGGAGGGCGTATTCCGGCCGGGTTTGTATGGCAGACTCTTCTTGGGTTGCACCCGGTATCATGCTGACGGATGCCAAGGAAGGGCTGTGGGCTGGCGTGGGGTAGACTTTGTCCCTAAGCCCCAGCCCCTAAATGGACCCGTGGCGCAAATGCTGTCGACAACGACCAGCATCATTTCCAGTGCGGCCACCCCAGGCTCATCACTTGGCGCTACCCCAGCATCCGCCCCGCCTGCCCCGCTCCAGCAACAGGTGGTAGTGGCTACGCCACAAGACCTCCACCGTGATCTCCTTCGAGGAATGGCGCCAGCTGCTTCAGCAATGGCTCCTCCTGTTGCAGATTCTCCCATCATTGAGCTGGACCTCAACTGGTTGCTCAGAGAGTCCTTGGTCAAAGCCACCCTTGTCAAGGGCGAGGACTGGCCTAAGCTTGCTGCTTTGTTGCAGCAGCGGGATATTTTCAAGCTCGCCAAGCTCCTAACCCCAAGCCCGAGACCCAAGGCCTTGAACCGTAAGCTCTAAACCCTGAACCGGAAGCTCTTGTGTTGGTTTACAGCATTGCAAGCTTCCCCCCCGAAGCTTGGAGCTGTACTGAAAAACGCGGGGTTTGAGGTTCTAGGCATCAGGCATTAAGGTAGTCTAGGGTAGTTCAGGGTTTGGGTTTTAGGCATCAGGCCGTGCGGGGTTGAGGTAGCTTAGGGTTTAGGTTTTAGGGGTTGCACGCAGTGTATAGGCATCGGCCCTAGAACCGTTCGAGAAACACCACCAAAATCCTATGAAAGCCCAACCAAACACTGCAAAACCCACACAAAATGATGTTTTAACCCAACGGTCAATTAAACAAACGTAAGACTCTGCAGCCATCAGCCAACGAAACTTTGTCAAAGCCCGCTAGAACCCGATCAAAACACAACAACGCTACGACAACGTTTTCAGGCCATTGAGAGAGATCCGGGGCCGGGCCGCTTCTTAGATGGCGAGATTCCCGAGACGCCCAAAGCTTGTGCTGGGGCCTCAGCTCACGGGAAGGGGGCGGGACTTTCAGAGACGCCTTCAAGGTTCTGCGAAGGTTACTGTAGGAACCTGATTAAGAAACCTTGGGCCTCTATCAGGGTTCCTGATATAAGCCTTACCATTTGGGGGTTGTAGGCTCAGGGTTTCTTAAACAGATTCCTACATTGGGGGTTTGAGTGTTTAGGATTTAGGGGTTTAGGGGTTAAGGGCTTAGGGGTTTGGGGTTTAGGGTTTAGGGTATTCAGAAATGACTTCAAGGGTTTGGGGTTTATAGGGGTTAGAATGTATAGGATTTAGTTGTTCAGGGGTTCAGGGTTTAGGGGATTCGGAAACGGCTTCAAGGGTTGAGAGTTCATGGGGACTTGAATGTATAGGATTTAGGAGCTTGGGCTTCGGGGTCTAGGGTTAAGGGGATTCAGACACGGCTTCAAGGGTTTAGAGTGTGGAAGAGATTCGATTGTATAGGATTTAGGGGTTTAGGGTTCGGGGTTTAGGGTTCCGGTAATTCAGATACGGCTTCAAGGGTTGAGGGTTCATATGGGGATTGAATGTCCAGGATGTGGGGGTTCAAGGTTCTGGGGGTAGAAACACGAACGCTGCCAGGAGTCAGCGACCGACACGTCCTCTGCCGTTCACGCCATGGTGATCCTGGGCCAGTTTGATGGGTAGGGCTTGTTCGATTGTAAAGGATAGGAAAGAACGTGTGGTTTCTTTGTGGCTCGGGCTCCCTATTTTCGTTGTTCGAGGTTTGGGCTTGGAAACATTTTATGATGATGTAAATGAAAAGCTATTAAAAAAGCCCGGTTCGTTCCCTACGAACATGGACACGGGATCCTTGGTATGCTTCTCGACAAGTAAAAACTTTCAACAAGCAGTAATCGCAGGCCTTGATTTCTGAGGTAATGACAGATGCGATTCGAGGGTTTAGGGCCTAGAGGCGTTGAACCTCCTATGCTTGAAGATGCATTAGAAAGATCTAGGCGCCGAATGTCCCTTGAGCGCATTGCCGAGCAGCCAAGGATCTTGATGTGCCCGATAAAGAAGAGGCGGCTGGTGTGCACCGTTCATTTTCCGGGGCCCAAAACCCAAACCCGAAATCCCAAACATTAAAGCCCCAAATATTAGAATTCCTGCACTCCTAGAAAGCCTCAGCACCCTAAACCCTTGCACACTTGAAAGCCCTAAAAGCCCAGGCACCCTAAAGCCTTTTCCCCTTTTAAAATTTCAGCCGCGATGACCTGTGAAGGATGGGGGTGTGTTTGGGTTTTGTGGTAGAGGTTCCAGGTTTTCACGTTTGATCAGGCGCGAGTTCTACCGCCACCTCGTCGAATACGACTCTGAGTGGCATGCGAGCTTGATATGGTGGGGGCTTTGGGATAACTACCTCTGTTTTTCAGGGCGGGCCATAGTACAAAATGTCCCCAGAACCCATTCCAATGTCGATTAGCATGTGCTGCAACTCCGTAGGTTTCAGATCACAGAAACTCAGCAGGTGAATATTCATCCTTGCAGGGTGCGTGTGCACATAGCATGTGTATCTCTAAATACATGTGTTTATATATATATATATATATATATATATATATGTACACACGTATGCACAGTCTTATGTGTATATATATATATATATGCATATACAGATCCAGGTACAGATAAATAGGTATGAATATAGATGTAGATATGCTATTATATACATATACATATACATATACATACGTACCGTATATATCAGCCTCCCATCTTCCAGGGGTAGAAGCCGTTCAAGAGCCGGCTGCAAGGTGTCGAGGTTTCATTTCCGATGGCGGTCTGGGCCGGCTCAAGTTTCAGGTTAAAGGTTCAGGGTTTAGGGTTCAAAGTTTTCGGGTTCAGGGTTCAGGGTCAGAGGTTTAGGGCTCAGTGTTTAGGATTCAAGGTTGCGGGTTTAAGACTTAGGGTTCGGGGTTTAGGGTTCAGGGTTTAGGTTTTCGGGTTTCAGTCTTTTGAGATCTCTGCAGCCTACGCCCAAGGAATGGGAGGCGGTTTGCGGCGCCTTCTGCTACATGTTCCTGCTCTTCGGCAGCCTAGGAGGATTCCTTGGCCTGGTAGTCGAGTAGGTAACCTTTAGCCTGATTTGGGTAGTATAGTGCCTATATAATCCCTAACCAGAAAGGTTAGCCTTTAGTTCCCCATGATACCCGACAAATAGGTTTGTAGGCCGCTTTTGATTCCTGCAGCAGGTTCGTTTCAGGGTTCTTGTATATGGATCCGAAAAGGTTCGAACACCCCAGAGGAGTGAGTCGAATAGGAACACCCGAGGCCTTGGAGGTTTAGGGTGTTGGGATTCAGGTTTAGGGTTTAGGTTGCGGCCTTGTCCTTTTTCATGGTTCTCCCAAAAGAAATAACAGACCGGCTAGTAGACCTTCTTAACTAATTCCTACTAAGGGATATAGGTATAGGGCTCTGTCTATTACTTCTATAAGGACAAGGGTGTTAGGTTGAGGATCCTGAGACTTTGTCAGACTTTGTAGGAATTCAGGCACCTGCAAGCCGTTTCTTGTTGTGAACAAGCATCAAAGTGGCAAGCAGGTCGCCACACTGTGGACCGCCGGAGACTTTGAAGAGGCTGCTTGGGCTTCTCAATACGGTGTCGATGATATAAATCCTGCATTGCCCACAATAAGGCCGAAACCATAATGCCGACAGTTTGAGGCCTTTCAGGTAATGCAGGATTTATGTCATCAACAGTAGGACTGAGGGTCTTTCCGGGGAATTGTGTTTAAATCTCTGTTAGAATGCACGCCCAACGTCAACGGCTATCCGGGTTAATTTAGACTCACAGCAATTCGTTGATCGTTGGTCCACACAGCTTGTCCTGGGTTTGGAGTACCATACTTGAACACTTTTTGTTGGTACCTCTTCCTGAAACGAACCATTATGAAATGAGCGTCTATACTTTTTTCTCCCTGGTTACTTCAAAGTCCAGTTGTAGTTTACTTTAGGGCGCACACACTGTTCTGAGTCTTTAGCTTTTGGAGTGCCCAGGAAGGCATGCCCCCCAAGAAAACATCGACATTAGCGTCACGCCGAAGCGGACTATGTATTCCCAAGCCTCGATTTGGGTGGTTGTCAAAATTATGGTCCCTTTTTCGGGAACCCTAAGTATTAGGTGCCGTACTATACTAGGGACCCAAAAAGGGACCATGATTTTGACAACCACCCATTTGGGTCTCTGATGCAGGAGCAATGCCTTTCGCGGGCTTGCATTGAAGCTGCAAGTCTTTGCACATGCAAACGATGTCGGAGCTTCGGCACTGTACTTAATAACAATATTACTAGGAGTGATAGTAACAATAATAATAAGAGTGTCTATACTTCTAATTATACCCTCAACCGAGCCTTACTAAGGCAGAAGCCGTCGAAGCAACTTGAGCCATAGCGCGCTACTTTCCCAGCCTCCGGCACTTCAGTCTTCAAAGGATCTGCGACTGCCTCCTCTTCCTCGATGCCGAGGCCTGCTTTGGGAGGGGAACCAGCTACATACCCTAATCCATATATACTTAATAAAACCCTACATACCCGACGTACTCTAGATACCCGTTAGATACCCTACATGCCTTTAACCCAGAATCCCAGAAAATTCAGCGTGTGCGCCTTCTCTGAATCGCAGATGCTGCAGCTTCGTGCTTCCCCTGCATCCTAGGATTTCGTCCGCAAGCCCTCCGATTAGAGAAATGACTGCCCATATTTATGGCTTTAGAGGTTTAGGGTTTATGGAGTTGAGTGTTTCAGGGTTTAGGATGTTGTGGGTGGTGTGGACGAACTCCTGTCGACGAAGAGCGAAACAGAGGACGACTTTGACATCGTCAAAGAGCATGTGCACAAGCGAACAACGTGTGCCTTCCTAATTGCTTCAAATAGAATGCAGAAGGCAAACGTAGAGTGGCATTCAATTGCAGAGTGGGGCTTGGGGCATACAGCATGTTATTATTCAGCAGGGTTTTGGGGCCATCGCATACTGTTCCAACTCTACGGGGGTCATGTTTACTTGAGGCCCTTACGCTTGCATTGCGTCCTAGATCGAAGAGGCCAAAGGGGTCCTTTGCAGTTCCGGACAGAAGTATCAGCTCATAGCTGTAGCTTACATAGAGTTTAGGGAGGTACGGTTTAGGACTCGGGTTAACGATTGGAGATTTAGGATTCAGGGTTTAGGATGTAGGGTTAGGGTTTAGTTCTGGATTTAGGTTTCAAGGTTTCGAAACTGGCGATGTAAGACTTAGAGTTTAGGGTGTCGACAGGCGTCATCGAAGGTGGAGCTAGATGTCGAGACGGCGGAGGAGATGCATCAGATGAATGCCAAGCTCCAGCAGGTGCTCGATCCCTCTTTGGGCCTTCAGCCTCCTCGATTGGGGTTCAGTCAGGGTTTAGGAGTTGAGGGGATTGAGGCGTGGTACCACAAGGGGCTCTCAGAAATGTTGTTGCTCACGGTATGTTGCAGCTTAGGTGGGAGTGCAACAAGGGGTTGTGAGGGCTCTTGTACGGATACTTGGTAGTAAGCCTGTAGGAATTCCTGTGCTATGGACAAATTCCTCACTTTTGCTCTGAGCTGAAATGATACTTGTCGAAAAAGCTCCACCGAAACAAGCAAGACGTCCCTTAGAGACCTGGTTCTGGGTTTTGGGGCGGTAGGGTTTAGAGATTTTAGGGTCGTCCGGGATCAGGATTTGTAGCAGTCCAAATTTATGAGCCACATCAAGACGCGTCTGCGGCTGAAGCCTTGCCGAATCACCAATCTTGGGCTTCAAGGCGGTAAGACTTTCGGGTATTTGTGTCATCCCTGGACCAAAAAACTGTCTTCTGCATCCACAATCCCTTGGGTTTCAAGCTTCCTGAAAGCCTTAAAGGTTGATTGAAAAGACGGCGGCTAGCAAGGAGAGCTCTACTGGTACATTGAAAGTGGGATTCTTAGAGTCTTTCCGTAAAGCGTTTGGGTTCAGAGGTGTAGCGTTTAGGGCTTTCGGGATTAGGGTTTTGCTTGAGGTACTCCTGTTCGCCTCAAAGATAACTTGAAGTGCCATCCCCTCCCAAAAACTTCGCGGCTGCAGACCGCCGTGGCAATGGTCGAGTACCTGCGAGACTACGAGCAGGATTGGAGCTGTTGATCAGTCTTCCTAGTATGTTTTAGTTGTATAAGTACAAAAGCTGGAGCCTTGGAGGGGCCTATCTTCCAGCGATTGTGCGCATGCTTGCATTCGGGATTAGACTCGGTTCTCCGCTCCGCCCCTCACTCACCCAACTGCAATCGCCGGTTGGCACTGTCGGTGCCCTGCCATCTGGATCTGCATGGCATTCTATGGTTGCACCCCTGCCTAGTGCCAGACTTCTAGAGTGCGCTCTTCATAAAGCCAAGAATCGGCTGAGCATTCCAGCTGACTTGGAAATACAGTACCTCGCCTTTCATGGGGCTTTGCACCCGTGGCTCATTGTAGGCTTCAACTTTGCACCAAGGGCCCTACTTGGGGGCTCATAAGTGGGGTTATAACTTATAAGATTAAGGGACTAAAAGTCGCTCAATGTGGGTTATACCTGTAGTTGTCCTACTTATAACCCTACTTATAACTAACAATGAACCTCCAAGTAGGCCCGAAACCCTATACCCTTATAGAATCCCTATAGATCCCTTTAAAGGGACAAGGTGCCCTAGGCCCTAAGCGCTGAAACGTGCCATCCCATGGCTCCTGCCGCTCAGGAGGAGCTGTGGTACAGCGAGGTCGGCGCAGAAATTCTGGCTGACTTCCAGCCACCTGCTCGGAAAGCCCGAACCCTAAACCCAACCCATCCTTGGATTCTTGGAGATTGAGCCTTTTGGGAGTTTCCGAAAATTAGGGGAGACCGTATTTTGGGGGTCCTTTTAATAAGGATCCTACAAGTTAGGGTGCTATTAGGGTCCCCTGTTTTTCGGAAACTCTTAAACCCTTTATAGAACCCATAAAGAGCCCTTTCAGGAACCCTTGCAGGATCCCTTTAAAGGTACCCCTATCTTCGGAAACTCCCATATTGAACCCAAATTTGCCCCCTAAACCCGCAACCCATGCCTCGCCTCAAGCCCAAGTCGATGACCCGAAGCCCCTCTGAGCACCCGGTTTAGGGTTCAGGGTTTAGGGTTTAGGGTTTGTAACTCCCCAGAGAGCCCAATACTCCTTAACTAAGGAATGTAGCTTAAATCATAATATGAACCCTCCTATGATTTAAGGTATATTCTTTAATTAAGGGGTATTGGGCTCTCTGGGTCGGGAATAGACCTTCAAGTCATGAAGGGTCTGGGTTTAGGGTTTAGGGGGCCTTCTTGCGATGATAATCACAAGGCCTCTTGGGTGTACCTCGGACCCATCTTTTGTCAAGACTGAGCAAATGTAACTTGCTTCTTCATGGTCAGAAACCTACGTACTGGCCCTGCAGTTACCATCCAGTTAAGACTTGAAAACCCTAGACCCTAAGCCTCAAAAGAGGAAGAAGTCGAAGCAGAGACTCATAATCATCGTGCAGGGTGAGAAATGAGTGGAGGTGTTCTGTTTTGAGCGCCCGAAACGGGCGGGCCGAGACATCAACTCATCCCCAGCCTGCTTAAGAAGGCAACGGTTTAGGGTTTAGGGTGCAGAATTCATCCGATGTCCACGGTCCCACTGTTGGTTTCTTTTCGATGCTCTGAAGGTTTGTAGATGCTCGGCTGTTCTTCTTTCGGCCGCGGCTGCAGCGGATTCTGTGCGCATACCGGCTGCAAGTCAGGTTTGGGGATAGCACTGGGGCAAGAACAAAGTCCCTTTATAACCATATTGGAATATGCAAACAAACCCCTGTTCTGATTGCTAGGGCCCCCTATGGCCTGTCCCCATGTGCAAGCTTTGAGGGACCTGTCGAGCAGGTGAGTTCTAACGAATGTTCTGGTAGGTATAAGGAACTTGCCAAAAATTGTAGGGCCATTGTAGGGGGCTTAGGGTTTAGGGTTCAAGGGGGCTTAGTATTCTGATTCTGAGGTGTGCTTTGTAGTTAAAGGATATTCGCCTCTCATGGTTCGCATGTAGAGCAAGGCAGGTAATGCCCTGCTCCTTGAAGCCTCAACTCTTAACCCTACACTCCACACCCTAAACCCCAAAAGTACCCTAAACCCCAAAAGTACCCTGACCCTAGACCCTAAATAGTACCCTAAACCAGACCCTGAAGATGTCTGGCGGCGCGAGGGACCAGGGAGGTTTGAGTTTCCAAGGAGGCTCATCCCCTACGCCATTCAATTGAGGAGTCTATACTATGAGGGCCCAAATAAATACCGAAACTATTTTGGGGGGGTTCCTTAGTATAGTTATAATATACTGGGCCCCAAAACCCTATTAGAATTATTAAGGCCCCTAGATTACCTTAAACTAGGGCTGTTTGGCTGCATGGATCACCCAGTAGACCCCAGCCACTTTCAGGACCGTTTAGCAGTTGAAAGCAGGTTCTTTAATCAAACAGCTTCTAGAATGCCTACGAAACAGTTTCAATGCACGCCAATAACGTGTGTCAGACCTAGACCGTAAACCCTCGACCGTCAGGGCTGTTGGGTTCCCCAGGACATGTGGCATCCGAAGTACGACCATGTCAGCGACTGGGAGTACATGTGCTACGTGCTGAAGCTCCTCTACCAATAAAACCCCGGTCTCACTCAGAGTTTTCAGGGTTTACGGGTCTAGGATTTAGGGTTTTAATGTTTAGGAATTCAGGGGTTTTATGTTTGGGAATTTATCGTTTAGGGTTTCAGGGTGTAGGGCTTTACCGGAGCCTTCCGGGATTCTGCGGAACCTGTGTCTGTATGCAGCATCCCCCCCTCGTAGAGTTCCGGTGTGTCGAACCCTTAAAGCCTGAAGGGTTTTAAGGTTTAGGGGGTTTAGGGCTTAGGGGTTTAGGGTTTAGGGGATCAGGGTTTAAAGTTTAGGGATATGAACAGCCAGCTGCGTTGCTATTCGAGCTTAAGATTCGGTCTGGGTGTACGGAACGAGGATTCGGTTCCTCCACTAGGACCCAGAGTAGACCCTTATTCCCTTTCTTTCCCTTATACCCCCCCTGTAAACCAAAAAGGGCACCCGTTTTTTTTTATTCCTGTGCTACTCTTAGGTCTAGTCCAATAGCTGCAGCATGAACATGTGCGTCTGCGGGCGGTTTGCCGTCCTGAAGCCTTGTCTTCCTGCTCAGGGGCCTCAATAATTACCCAAACTGTTTTTTTTGTTGGGGGGGCCCTGTTCTAATTCCTCAACCCCCCGAATTTACTAGTAGGCTGCACCAAAAAGCCCTTGAAATCTGTTGGCCCTTGCAGAATCCTGTCGCAGACACCAGCATGCGGCCCCGAGCCGTGAGGGCGGCTGAAAGTCTGGATGTGCAACGATGCTTTGTAAGTTCCCCGAGACTCCAATATCCCTTAATGAAGGAATGAATATACTTTAAATTATTGTAGGATCCCTTAATATGAGTTGAGGTATATTCCTTAAGTAAGGGATATTGGAGTTTCTGGGTTTGTCAAAGGGGCAGATCCGGCCATGCAGATTTCTACTATAGGTGGGGGGTTCCTTATTCTACTTATAGTATAGTAGGCCCCGGCCCCAAAACCATATTCTGATTTGCCCCTATATTACCTGCCCTTTGTGGGCCCTTAGGAAACATCGAGCGCACGAGAGCCTGGCACATCGCAGCCTGAACCCCAAACCCCTAAGCAGCCTAACGCAAAAACCCATGGGGACCATAAATAATCCGAAACTCTAAACCCCTAAACCCTAAGCACTAAACCCCTAAACTATCTTGAACCCCAAACTTCCGAAGCCCTTTCGCTCTTTCCGTCCCTGTTGCAGAGGTTTCATGCCGGCAACATCATGGGGCTCATTTTGCTGATTCCCTGCGCACTGTGCCCGAGTCTGGAAAGCCCGGATCTCGGCTGGCTTTGGCTTCCTTTGCAAAGCGCGCAGTTCTCTAAATTAGGGCCCTTTTTGAGGTCCGAAAAGAAGTACGGCACCCGTATAAAAAGGACCCTAAACGGCCTAATCTAGAGAACTACCCTTGTAACGCATTACCATTCAAGGTTTAGGGCTCAGGGATGCAATATGGAATTTTTACAGCCTGAATAATTCAGTGATACCATTCCTGGGTTCCTTACTAGAAGTCTACCATAAGATCAAAGCCCGGTTTAAACTAGTTATGCCCGAACTTGGACTGGAGGTCTGAACCTAAACGTTTAGACCGGGCTTCGGGGCGGTCTATATTGTATTTTACGTATGGTAGGAACCCTAAAGGACAATGCTGCATTCTACCACAGTATGTCTCACTTACATTGTTACAAACCTCTTCCTCAGGGTTCCTGACTCTATTTGTGGCAACCATGGGTATTCCCCAAAACCTCGTATATTCTGATTGGGCTCAGCCGTTCACTTGCTAAATCCGAGATGCTGTGTCCAAAATCTGGGCCTGGAGATGTTGGAGCGTGGTTCAGGGTCTAGGACTTAGGGATTTAGGGTTTAGGGATGATGGAGCTATGAAAACCGGGTGTGATTGAAGCTCTTGAACCTCTTCGAGATTAGCTTTCTGAATGGCCGCCATAAAGGGAGTTCGGGTGTAGGGTTTAGAGAGTACTGTAAGGCGAAAGTATATACTCTTTGGGTACATGGATCGGAGTGTTGGATGGTCGATGCTGTGCCCCCAGAGGCCTTGAGACCAAGCATTCTGAGAGCCCAACACCGCAACACCTGAATGAATGAATTATGTTCAAGGAAGAAAAAGCTTCCTTTTGCTTGGCTGTCAATTACTGAGTTTTCCTTAGACGCCCCAAGGCCTCCTGTGACTTCTAGTATCGTGTTCTTATTACAGGGGTGTTGGGCTTCTGTCAGCGTCCGGTGCTATCGTACTGCCTCTGGACCTAGGCATATCAAGCCCCAGCTGTGTTGCCAGGTTATGTGTACAACAGGAAAATCTTGATGGAGAGAGATATACGAAAGCTGCCTGCCAGCAAGGAGAGTTTCAGATTTGAGTTTCTGAATGAGTCTGGTGTGATCCGCAGTGGCACTGTGGATGTGTTTCGAAGCTGGGTTGCCTGCCACGCACAAGAGCTGTGCATGCTTGGCATCATGAAATTCGAAGTCTACACCGCCAGTACCGACAGGCTTCCAGCCTTAATTACAGTTGTTCTGCGGGTAGCCGGTGTGCCCGAGCTTCACCTGACTCCCAGCCACTGAGGTTCAGAACACAAGGGCGCATACTCCTAGCTCCTAACTAAAGCCTGAACTCCAATCCCTACTTGGAGGTTCGTGGCTAGTTATAAGTAGGCTGATAAGTAGGATAACTATAGCTACAACCCATATTGAGGGACTTATAACCTCTCTTGTAACTACCCATGAACCTCCAAGTAAACCCATGTTCAATCCTGGTGAAAGCCTTGGTAGCAGATTTCGAGCCTAGGAGCTGGGTAAGTTGTGGGGAGGGGTTCAGTTTTTCGGATGCATCCTTGGCATCGCCGCCCTGATAGATGACAAACCCTAAACCCTATAGATCCCTTATGGATCCCTTGAAAGGAACCCCTATGGATCCCTTCAAAGAACCAAAAACCCGAAGCAAGATAGCTGCTGCCTGAGCCTTCAAGACTTGTCTCCCAATACGCAGGTAAGGCAGCAAGGTATGTTCGCTTTTGGTTAAGATATCTGTTTCAGGAAATGTATATACTCCCAGTGGTCACTCCTCCTTTAACCCACGCATCTTTCTCCAACTGGATTGCAGTTCCTTGTCTAGTCCTGTAAAAGCTGGAATTCTTTGCCAGACTACGTGTCGGAAGTTCTACGCAATGAACACGGAGAATGCATGTGACGACTCTTCAATGATGCTGCTGACGGTGGTGGCGAGGATGATGATGCTGGTGGTGGTGGCGATGATGATGATGATGATGACGACGTATGATGAGGATGTTGGTGTTCATGCTGACGATGATGCTAGTGGTGATGGTGGTGGTGATGTTGCTGCTTATGCTGACGACGGTGAATGCGACGGTTTGGGGGTCTTGGGCTCCGTGACACTCACGAGCAAGATCAGAATAGTTGGGCCCTTTTTTCTGCTCTCCAACTCCATTGGTTTGGGTTTGGATGGTGTATCCTAACAAAATGACCATTTTTCGGCTGCACGTGAAGACCCTAATCCCTTAATCACCAAGTGTCTCGCTTTGCTACCGTCCGCATGACCGATGAAGTAAATCCGCACCCCTGGGGCCTTTCTGGATCTTCAGTTGTAGCTATCCTGCTGGAACTATCTGATTCCCTGCCAATGCATCCTATCCAGCACGTTGGATAACCAAAGGTGTACTTTCTCTAGACTCAGAGGGGTACCGTAAACTCCCAAACCCTGTACTCCGTGAGACCTACCTGTAACCCCCTGTAACCCACACAACCCGCCCTTCCAAAGGAACATGACCAGGAAATCATTTGCAGGAGCCCCAAGCACCCTAAGGCTCCATGTGCCCATATGCATATGAGCTCATATATATATATATATATATATATATATATACACACACACTTATAAAGGCATTCAAGAGGCTCCCGAGGGGAGTATTCCTCATTATTCCGGCTCTGGTCTTATCGACTCTGGCTTGAGTTCGGGTGGTGTGTCAACCGAATTGCTCTGGCATGTATATGTACTGGTGCATACAATGTTGTTTTCTGTGAGTATGTAATGTACATACACCTGTGGAGACATGCACGCGTTCGATACTTACGTACATGGATGTTTATGGAAATATATATCTGCTAAATATGTATATGTGCATATGTGTATGCGTATGTGTACACACACACACATATATATATATATATATATGCTCGCCTGCAGTATACTGTGCATGTTAGAGGTCCTGGTGTCCTTGAACCGCAAGGCACTGCGCCGGATTGAGTTTAGGCTAACGCAATCTGCACTGAGGAAGCGGGATGAGGATCGGCAGAAGATTGAGAGGGAGGCATCGTGGCTGTCATTTCTTCGTGATGCGAATGCTGTTCACTTTTGCAGTATCCCAACTCTGCCTCAGAGCGGATACCCTTGGAGTTCCCTGTCGGCCCCCTCGAAGATGTTTCCTGAATGAGCGATGATCGGAGCTTGTGGATTAAGAGCTGAGGGTTCAGGGTTTGGGGGAGTAAAAGCCTCCAGTTTTGCCCGCTTTGCTGGTGAAGATTTCATTCGATGTCAACCTTCATCGCAAGTGCCCAACATGTTGCATTATCCCGTGCCTTACCTACTCTACGATTATGTCAATCTCAGGAGTGCTAAGTCTAGAGACACAATGATTTCCAGAAATAGGAGAAAATTAGGAAATACATAGGACTTATGGCTTTGTAGGAAATAGGAAAGAAATAGGAAAATAGGAAATGAAATTCAATGAGAGAAAATAGAAGAAAAATTCTGATAAAATGAGAATAAAATAAGAGAAAAATAGAAGAACAATCGGAAATATAGAAGTGCGTGCTATAAAAATGAAGATGGCGACCCACCCTTGGACCAACGTTAACAGGTAATGTAGAATCTCAAACAAGTGCCAAGACAATTCTCTAGGGCTCCTGCTTATATTCAGAGTATCTTACCCTAAAGTCCTACGTTCAGTCTTCAGGCCTCCTATGTTCCTTCCGTCCTGAATCCCAGCATTGGGCGAGCAACCGAGCCGCAGGCCAGCGAGGAGAAATCGCGGCGAATGACCTGGAAAGCCAAAACGCAAGCGGACACGATCAACGGAAAGAAGCAAAAGGCCAGCTAAGAGGCTTTCGGGTTCAGGATTCAGAAGGCGCACAAAGGCGGGATTAGTTTTCAGGGAGTGGGTTTTAGAGGGTTCAGCAATGGCCAGTTAGGTTAAGAGGGTCTTTGAGGCTACCATCTCAGATCAATAGAGGGAGCATGAAGGGCAGTTCGAGCACTTCGAGACTGTTTGGGGCAAGTCAGGGCTCAGCAGCCGGGAGTTCACCGTTTTCAATTGCGGGGCTTTAGGAGTCAAGCTACATGGGTTTCGATTATTGGAGATTGGGTTTAACACTCGCAGGGTTTATAGCAACTGCAGGTTGAGGTTTGAAGCACCACAGGTGTTGTTTGAGTCTGCGTGCTGGGTAGTGATAGCTGCAGCAATCCCGTCAGTCAAAGTCGGTGTAATGAGGACCAGTTCCACAGCATAATCTTGAAAGACACATTCCTCCCACCGCTATTATTCCTGCCGCCCGTTGCTCCTACTTCTACGGCGACGACCAGCACTACTACGACGAAGACTACAACGGGCAGCACTAGCACGCCTCCCCTACCCCTACCCCTACCCCTACCCCACCCCTCCCCCCCTACCACCCCGACCCCCACCCCTTCCCCGACCCGTACCCCTGCCTACCACGACGACTACGACGACGACGACAACTACCACTACTACTACTATTTTCAATTGAACGCTGTGCGAGCGGGCTCTGCACATAGCGGGCGATTGCCGCGGTGCACTCACTTTGGTGTGAAACTGACTCAGACCCTATAGCTGATCCGCCCAGGTCAAAAGACCTTTGAGTGGTTGCGGCCTACAGGCTTTGAGCTAACTGGCAGTGATCAGCCAAAGCGAGTTTGCAGGCTGCAGGGTATCAAGCTCCAGATTGTTGTATGTACCTGAACATTGAAACGGAATTCGCGTTGTGTATGCTGTCAGCAGAGCAGCAGTAGCGCGACCGGCAGCAGGCTAGGGCATGATTTCCGACTGACAGCGGCGGCATCCGGCAGAAGGGCCATCAGTCTGTCTCGGAAGAGACGCAAGTGAGAACAGGCATGGCCTCCGCGACTTACTGCTTAGTCTGCCAGTGGCACCATTGGTTGCAGCGTTGGAGAGGGCATGCAGGGCGCTGCCTTGCCGCTGCTTGCCGCCTCCGGATGTCTGGCGTCGAGTGTCGACCCCAAGCGGCTCAGATGGCTCTCCCATTAGTGAATCTGGAGCCAGGGGAGAGGCGGTTCGACCACTTTTGTGGTCCGGGCTGTGGATCGTGTCAGCCATGCTGGGTCAGCCTGAAAAGCTGCGGGTAAGCCTGCGCATGCCTAAAGCATGCTTGGCCTTGACGTGGGGGGGGCCATGCCCACCTATTGTGGGGTCCGGCCTTCCCACGCACAGGCACCCTATTGGTGCACGCATTCCTAGGTTTGGAGGGCCAGCACTCACCCCTTGAGGGTGAGTCAGAGTCACTCCTGTCTTCTCAAGAAAAGGAGGTAGCAGTCTTCCATAACATGTTTGCGATCTGAGGCCGAGGCTGGGTATGGGCGGGTGGCATCATCCCCCACATACAGCGCGCCTCCATTTGGGTGAATCCAGAAGGACCGGTAGTGGCCGGAGTGTATGTCAGCACCTATGTGAAAAACTCCCGAAATGACTGCATATTGATGCCATTGCCGGCCCTGACCCTCAATCCAAGACGGCATTGAGAGGTGCCTGCGCAGGTCCAGCGGGGTGCGTCGTTTTGTGCCGTCCATCCATCGAGCGATTGTGACTGGCAGGATGTCAGGGGCCCATGCCAGGGCGCGCTGGAACGTGTGGTCATACCATGCCGTGCAGGCCTGCTGCAGTGTACGACAGGCTGAGGAAAGGGGCAGCAGCAACGGCGTGAGGCCGTCATCCTCACTTTCCGGCACTCCATTAGTGCGTCCTTCCCAGCGAGCGGGTTGCAGAGTCCCCGTGTTGTGCTCTAGCATGTATGTGACAAATTCGGAGGCGTCTTGTTGACGGCCATCGAATCGCCATCTAGGCACTAAGGACCGGAGAGCGAATAGGCTTGGAGGGTTTATGTGCCTCGTATCCATTGGATCCGCTTCCGGGTTGATGCAGTGTTGGACCAGTGGTCCCAGTTCCGCTACATTGGACGCAGAGTCTAGCGCGGCTAGTAGGGCCTGAATGGTCGCATTGACATAGCAGGTGTTACCCGAGTTCACCATGTGTCGCATACGAGAATACAGGCCTGGCGGGAGAGTGCTGCCGACGGCGCCCGTCGTTGCCATGGCAACAGTGGGTGATGCAGCCGCGGTAGCTGGCTTGTCTGCAGCCCCAAAAAAGCCACTAAGTGACATTGTCACCGCGGTCTTGGGATGAGGCTTGGAACATTGTTCCCGCATCTTGTCCGTGCCTTGCACCTTGTGCCACCCAAGCAGAACCTGAAACAGGACAATGCATTGCTCAGGGTGTTTGCGTTTGTCATAGACCGGCAGCCTGCAAAAGGGGCAGGGGTGCCCCTTTATCATCTGCACAGAATAGGCCTTGCAAAGCTGAAGTGCTGCCGGACCATCTCGCTGCCATGCTTGTGCATGGGCCTGTCGTTGATGATTCTTCATCTTGGTATGGTCCGGGGTCCAAAAACCGCACAAAATGCACCGATGCTTAAGCTCCTGAGCCTCTGGCCGGGTGGCAATGGCACTGAGTTTGTTGCTGGGCGAACTCTGCACCTTGGCGCGAAAGGCCGCCAGGCCCTGGAGGGCCTGACCCTGCATCTGTTCCTCAGTGGTGAGAGAGATCTGACGCAGTCGTTCCGGCTGCGTGCAGGCCCCCGATAAGAGATGGTCACGTAGGCCTTTCCATTGATGGAAAGCCTTGTCGCATGCAGAACATACAGGTAGACCATCCTTGGAGTGCCGACTGCGATCAAAGGAGGGGGGAATGTACCTTTGCACGTGCTCGCGATGCATTCGCGTGACGTGCATGTGTAAGCCATGTGCAGAGACAAAACCCGACTCGCAGTGAGGGCAGGCGTGTAGCCGCTGCTGTGAGGCCTCGGTGCTCGCCGGGAGGTTTTCCACCTCTCTCAGCATGTCCTGTAGGTCCTGTACGACGTGGCTCAGTTGCGTGACGTCACCGTATGTATGTGGTTCAGACGGCTGCTGGTGTGTTGCTAGGCCCGTCGCTGGTGGACTCAGCCTGGCCCATGGGCCCCGCGTCGCTGAGGGTTCACTGGGAGTGTGTGCAGGCAGGGCTGTAGTGGTGGCTTCGGAGGGGGCTGTTCTCTTGCACAACCGCTTGAGTCTAGAAGCCATCCTTGTTTGGATTTTGGCTACCGGGTCTTGGATTGAATATAGTCGGTACAGGTCAGCTGTAGGTGTGTGGCCGACGTGTGCAGGCTGATTGAGGACCGAGCGTATCTTGTGTGCATACCAGCCTCTAAGATGCCTGGCCGTCTCCTCCGTGAGGCCGACTTCGGGGAGTCCCGTGACCAAGGTGGCCCAAACGGTGGTGAACCAGACCTTTAGCCTGGCCATTGGCCCCGCGGTGCGGCGATTGTAGACGAATCGCTTGACCTGCTGGAGCTTTTTGGCAGCCTCCGCTATGCGGAATCGCAGCGTCTGCATTTCAAAGTTCCCATAGGAAATTTGGATGCCCAGGTACTTGATTTGCGCCTCAAGTTTGTATGCAGGGAAGGATCTGTGCTTGCCCAGTCGCCAATGCCGCTGTAGTGTGCCCGTCGAGTCGGGCAGCCAGCAGGTGTGCTTCTGAAGCACGGCTTCCGCCTCTCTGCCGTTAAGCTTGACTAGCATGGCACATTTGGCCGGGTTGACGCGTAATCCCAGTTTCGTCACCTCCGACAGAAGCTGTAGGATCATCTTGTGAGCAGCGTCCACGTCTGCTTGGCTGCGGATGGTGCGATGCATGGTGAAGTCGTCCGCGTAACCTGTAAAGTATCTGCGGACATTGTCCCAGCCAAATGCGTCTATCAGTCTATGAAGGAGGCGGCCTGTGAGCACGGAAAACAGCGTGGGGGCCAACTTGCAGCCTTGTTTGATGCCAGTGGTAGTTTCCACGTCCTTGTAGGCCCCCTGAGAATGAAGTCTGTATTTAGATCGATGATGAAGGCCGTGTATGAGTTTCTTAAGCGGGGGATCCGCGCCCAGCTCATCTAGCAGGGACAAGATCTCACTTCGGGACACAGTGTCGAATGCCTGTGACAGGTCTAGTGCGAAAGTGATGCCGCCGACGAGACCTACAGGACATTGTCCCCGCTGCTGATCCGCTCGGGTGAGATTCGCATTGCGACAGAGCTGCCTTGCTTCCCTTAAATGCTGAACCACTCTGCTCTGTGCATCCGAAAGACCTCTCCCAGGGAGGTATGCAAACTGGGGTAGAGGCTTCATGTATGGCAGCGTGAAAGGCTCCAGGAGCTCCTTGGCCGTGCCCGCCAGTCCTTTAGCATCCGGGCGAAGAATGCCCAGCGGCCTGAGTTGTGAAGGCTTGTCAGCCGGCTTGCCCGGTTTGGGGATTAAGCAGAGATCTGCGCGAGTCAGATCGTCGTCCAGTGACTGGTCCTGCGTCAGGCTTGAACAGTATTGTGAAAGCGCCGCAGAGATCGGCTGAGCACAGAGCTTCCAGGCTGCGGCCGGTGCCGCTCCTTTCGGAACTGCCTTGCTAGGCTTGATCGAGGCAATATGTTTTGCTAACTTGGTCTGTGGCAATAGGGGCAGGAGTCCCGAATCAGACGGGAGCTGTGGGTGCGCCGCAAAGACCTTAGTTGCATACTTCCCCAGTTCATCCAGTTCGTTTGCAGGACTGAGCAGGAAGCCGTGCGCGTCCTTAAGCTGAGCTTTCAAAGCCGGTTTCCACGGCCGGAGGTGCTTAAGAGTCTGATATGCCAGGTGCTGATCGCCCTGGCTCAGAGCCTGATCAACCTCAGCAAGAAACCGTTTGGTCTGGTCCTTGCGAGCCTGCTTAACCGCCTGTTTATGCTGATCACACAGCCTCTGCCGGGCTTCATCCTCCGGCGATGGCTCCGCACTGGGGTGAGCATTGCTCCCACGCGCCGAGCGCCACATGCGTCTGGCAAGGCTCGTCTCCGGACTATCTGGCATTGCCACTGGGGTCTTAGGGAAAAACCTGGATGCGGCTTCGCCAAGGAGGCGATCCCATGACGCCGGCTGCATGTCCGGAGTGAGTCGTGCTGTAACCCACTCGAGCATGTGCTGAGCTGGCAGCGTGTTGTCCCTGACAGCCGCTTGCAGAGCAGCGGTGTCATAATGATGCTGCTGTATCTGAGGGGCTGGCAGGTTCCAGTGCCGAACTGGTTTGACAGCTGCACTGATGGGTAAGTGCCCGCCTTTCTTCCAGCTTCCAAGCGGGAAAGCTGCCAGCGGCGTAGAGTTTTTGGCAGCTCCTCCAGCAGAGACCTCCCTCGTAAGCACAAAGTCAATTTGAGTGCGCGTATCCCCTTGCTGAAACGTATGTGGCGGCTGAGGCCTCCACGTGTTGAGGGCAACCAAGCGATGATTAAGCAGAAAGTTGGTAAGCTCTGGCTCATCAGATCTCGGTTCCTGTGGGCTAATGATCTCTGGACCAACCAGCCTAGGCTGCTTTTGCAAGGAACTATTGAAATCTCCTGCCAGGATAAGCGTGTCCCTGTGCGGCACGCGTTGCACGCATCTGCTAAGAGCCTTCAGGACATGTGCTCTGTCCTGACGATTGGTCTGTACCTGCTTGGCCGGTGACCAGACGTGTTGATACACAGCAACCAGGTTGATGCGGGCCCCGTGCCAGTCAAACCTGACCTCCAGGGCTCTGCCTATGACATGTTCCTGCCAGCGCACACTTTTGGGCAGTATGTGTGGGGACAGGAAAACCATAACCCCGTCCGCGCGAGTTGTTGAGGGCTCCTTGCGGGGTGGGGTCATCTTATCGTCATTAGGCATTGCCTCTGCAGGTGACTGTTTATGGGCCTTGCCCCCGCGTTGCTTTCGTCTAGAGGCCTTCGGATCTGCAGCAGAAGCAGACGAGATGCAGTACCAGCCTGCAACACTAAATTCGGCCGTAGCCTGCCAGTGGGTCTCCTGCAGGACGAACACATCACAGGTGTGGTGTGCCTCAGTGGAGAGCCATGATTTGACTTCCGACCATTGTTGCTGGCCAAGATGGCCTGCATTCCAGGACAGTACTCGGAGAGGCCTGGTGGCCTGTCCTGCCCGAGATCGTGGTGCAAAAGACTGCTTGGAGCCCGGCTGCGGTGGGCAGTTGCCCATGCGCCTGAGAAGAGCTGGGGTCAGAACCTGACCTCGGTAAGAAACAGGCTGCTGGCTTGCAGCCACCTGTCGGCAAACATGCTTGAAAGAATTCTTCCTGATCTGAGAATAATTTTGTGAGTGCACTGGGAGCAGCGCCATCCGCTATTTCGTCACAAGGCAAGCCGAGTGACTCCCTCCACCACGCGGCTAGTGGAAACCCTACCGCCTGCCCAGTGGGCCCGTGTTGAGACAGGGTACTGGGTCCAGGAATTGGGACCTGGCGGCTCAGACGCAAACTGTTGGCACATGGCACATGGCTCAGCGTGAGGAACCAACCCTTAGTCGTTCGGAGAGAGGCCTGTTTGAGACCTCTAGCAACGCAAGGTTGGAATCCAGAGCCTGTTCGAAAGCCAGCGCGAAACTTCCAAAACGTCTGAGCCGTGGCGGCTACTACTACTACTACTACTACTACTACTACTACTACTACTACTACTACCACTGCTATGCTACTGCTCCTCTTCAAGGCGGAAGGCCTGCGACCAAGGATGGAGCTTCTGAATTTAGCTTGGCAGCTTCCATCGCTACTTGCCGGTGTAGAATTCCTACAAGGCTAGCGCATATCACCCACAAGTCTGAGGCTTGGGATTCATGCAAGGTTTAGAGTTTAGGGACTTTAGCTCCCTGAACACTCTCGCAACCCTTGCTATCCGCAGCCCGCTGAAAGCTGTTCAGCCACCACATCGTGGAAAAGCCGGTCTGAATCAACCAAATCAGAGCCATGGCCCTAGCTCAACTTGCGTACCGCCGTACCTTCATTGACGTGATGGATGGCAAGGATGCAGATCCTCGTGCTCGCGCCCGTAGCCTCTCTCCTACCCGGATGTCGACCAGCCCGGAGCCTCTTCTTCAGGACGTGTGGGCATATCGTCATCTTCGCACTCTGCAGCAAGGGCAGAGCGCAAGGGTCTTCGATGCACCGGTCGCAAGTCGGGGCAGTGTCGGACACCCGGCCTTGTGCAGCAAACCATGCGTTTGCCTCGCAAGCCGGGGGCACTGCCAGAGAGGTTCGGCCTGTGGCTTTTGCCACTATCAGCACGATGACCCGAAGCCCGACAAGAAGCAGCGCCTTTTGATGAGCACGATGCCAAGGGCAGAGCTACTCAGCCTTCTGGCAGATCTACTTCGGGAGCGTGCAGAGCAAGATGGACTCCATGATGTGAGCTTCGTGTTGGCCGTCTCTCGGTCGATTTAGCGCTGCTTGCTGTAATCAGAGGAGTGTGCTCGATGGGCGGCAACTACAGCCTGTGGGGCTATGATCTAAATCCTACTCACGAAGTACAAGCCCAAATCCCGAAGCCCTAAGCCCTGCTCCCATGACCTGACCTATGAAACCCTAAACCCCCCTCCCCCCCACCAAAAAAAAAACTGGAAGCCCATGGACACAACAGACGAGGTGCTTTCCGTCCATTCAGGACTTCTACCAGGTCGTTGGCAGACGAAGTCTCGCAAGCTTCACAACCTGCGACAGGTACCGAACCATAACTGGGCTTTCCGCTATGGCGTTTACGATTCATGTCTGCTAATGCAGGAGCCTTATTAAGAAACCTTGGGCCTTTGCTAGGGTTCCTTATATGAATCCTACTATTTGGGGGGTGATACGCCCAGGGTGTCTTAATCAGGTTCCTACATGTAAGAAATCCCCCAACTACTTCAGCATAACATTTCGAGTACGAGAAGTGGCTTTCCAATGACGGGAGCGAAGGGCCTGTAAAAAAATGGCTTAAATACATTATGGTATAGTGGGCCCAAAAACCCTATTCTTTAGGCCCCTATAGTAGTTATGATTGGCGTGAGCTCTTCGGGGCTTCACGGTGTTGGAGACAGCTCAAGCTTTGAGATTTCGACCACCAGGTGCTTCAGCGCATGAACTTCTCCGGCATTCTATTGTTGGCTGCGAAAAAGTGTGAAGGCCGCAGCCAGGCCGTCATGCTTCAGGAGCTGGGTGCTTTGCGACAGAGTGCCAGGCACACGTGACCTAATTATGCTGGCTACATCTCAGCTATCCCAGTAATCCCTGCTGCGCCTTTCAGATGTTACCATCGGTCTACAGCATCGTAAAACCATGTGCAGTACATTATGGGTACCTATTGTGCAGATACACCTGGACGTAGATATCCATATAGCCACATCTTGCAGAGAGTCGGCATACGGGTGCATTGTTCCTCCGGCTTCTCATAGTCTCCAACTGAGACCATGGGAAGAAGGCAGCGTTTGGTCTTAAATCGGAGGTCCATCTGAGGGGCTCTCACAACAAGGATTCTACTCTTCCAGGGTTCACAGTATCGCTTGTTTTTCTGAGACTCCCATCCCCGCGCGCGGGATTCCCAAATCTAATCCCTCGCACAGTGGCCCTAGCAGGTCCACATCTCCCTGGTTCGTAGTAGGGAATGAGGGAATGGAAAAACCCGAAACCCTAAATCGTTAGCATAGTTCTAAGGTTGGAAGTATGGGCCCCGAGTATGAACCCTTAGGACGTTTTCAGGGAGTTCTAGGGACCCTCAAGAGTCTACATAGGGTATATAGTTATTCTAAGGATCCCAGGGATAAGGGCCCATCGTTACTTCCCCTATATATTCCCTAGGGAGGGCTTTGGGACATTTTATATTTTCCCTTATTGGGCTTAAGAGGACCTTATTTACTCATATTTTTCAATTCTCTAAAAGCCCCACCTAGATTCCGTACTAAGAACCAGGGAGTCATCCGGTTACACACGTGCTCTCGTCGGACTAGCGATCCCAAGCATTTAGGATTTGTATTGGGTCCCCATTTTCTGAAGACGGGCGCATCATACCGAAGATGTCCGTTGGGAGCCAAATGTCAGAGCCATCCCGGGACTCCACCCGTCTGCTATGCTAGCAGTGTGTTGGATGCTCCCTTCAGTTTTTTTGCACGACGTGCTTTCGAACGCACATGTTGGCGGCACTTTTAGGGGCGCTGCAGAGCTCAACACAATAAACCCTAGACCCCCTATATACCCTCTAAACTCTAAACCGTCTCAACCCTAAAACCTCTGCACCCTCTGAACCTTAAACCCTGAACCCTACAGCCATATGGCTCCGGTCTGCCGGAGCTTGGCCCCCCTTGCACAGAGCCGCCCACCGGGCTGCGTTTCACAACCTCTCCTTGCTTATAGAATTGGTAGTTCAGGGCCAGAGTATATACAAAATGGCTTGGACCCGTAGGGCATGGCTCGGAGGCTAGGAGCCTTGGAGACAGTCTTGCGGCTTAGAAGCTTCTCGACGAGGAAGGACATCGTGGCGCTGTTGTGCATAGATCCTGCCCGGGTTAGGGTTTAGAGTTTCGAACAATTTCGGACTCAGCCTGACAATGTCTGTGTTTGGAGATGTCCTGTTTTCGGAAAGCCCGATCCAAAGACTGAAGTACGATGCTTGCAAGCGGTCCAAAAAGTGGCTCTGCCTTATACGTTGTAGCCTGTTGGATGTGGGGTGTGGGCTGGGATTCTCCAAGGCGTCGCAGTACAAACTCACCCAGCGCGACCTCGAATTTCGCAGGAAATCTATATTGTAGTACCCTTATAGATCCCTTATTGTAAACTTTATAGACCCCTTTAAAGCAACCCTATTTAGGGCTTCGAATCTCGCAGGAAATCACCGATCTTTGGATGAACAGCTGCCTGACGATCCTGCTTCCGCGCCAGCCGCCGGGATGAATCGTTAGGGGCTTAGGGTTTAGGGTTTAAGGTTTAGGGTTTAGGCTGGGCCCCAGAGACTGCAGGGGCCAGTAAAACTACAGGGGCCTTAATAGTTCGAATAGGGTTCCTTTAAAGGGGGTCTATAAGTTAGGGATCCATAAGGGTACTATAATTTAGGGGCCTTAATAATTAGAATAGGATTTTGGGAATCATTATACTGCAGTTATGATAAGGGATAAGGAGCCCGCCCAACAGTAGACGAGGTAGGCCTTTCAAGGGCAAAGCTTGCCAGAGCTGATACTATGTTCAGGATCTTCTGTGTTCTACTTCAGGCCAGGTCTATTCCTTAAGTAGGAGGTTCCTGGAGCTTCCAGGAACCCAGAGACTCCAATATCCCTAAATTAAGGCATATTCCTGAAAATTTTAAATATAGTGATTTAAGGAATATTCCTTGATCTAGGACCCAGAGTAGGCCCTTATTCCCTTTTTTTAGGGTTCAGGTTCCCTTATAAACCCCTTTAAACCAAAAAGGGCACCCTTTTTATTCCTAGGTTACTCTTAGGTCTAGTAATTAAGGGACGGCTTGTGTCGGGTTCCAGGCCAGGGACACCTGGAGGGTTTCGGCAGGGCTACAGTCTTCGCCTTTTGGCGCCAGTGTTGCACAAGGGTGGGAGTGGGAGGCTTGGGAAGGGTTTAGGGTTTAGGGAAGGAATCGTTTCAGGCTTGTGGGGTGATTTTCCTCGCAGGTAAGTCTAGGTGCGGCTGAGGGGGATCTCGATTGGATATTGAAACGAGCCGGTGGGCTGCTAAGCACAGCCCGGTGCATCTGAGTCAAGCAGGTCAGGCATGGTTGCATAGCGTGGCATGCGTCAAACATCCTACTTTCCGGATGCTTGGCACTTGGCGCAGTACTTGGAGGTTCATGGTTAGTTATGAGTAGGGTTATAAGTGGATAACGACAGTTATAACCCACATTCGGGGACTTATAGCCCCACCTATAGCTACCCATGAACCTCCAAGTAGGACGTCTCACCTGGACGAGTCGTCGCGTCGGTGTCGAAAAGGGCCCTGCGCCTGCAGGGCCCTGCGCCTGCTAACAGAAGACCCAGAGAGCCCAATACTCTTTAATTAAGGAACATAGCATCATAATAAGAATCTGCCTGCTTATGGTTTAAGGTATGTTCCTTAATTAAGGAATATACCTTAAATCAAAAGGGGTTCAAATTATGATTTAAGCTATATGCCTTAATTCAGGGGTAAGGGCTCTCTAGAGAGGACAGCCGGTCTGCAGCATTTTCGAGAGCGATGCCAGGTTTCAGCTACAGAGCGTCAGGACCAGTCAGCTTCTGAAGGGTTCTTCCAGCAGCTGGCGATTCAGGGTTTAGGCCAGCATGAGCTGCGATTCAAACTTGTCTGGTGTTTTATTGACTTCTAATTGACCTACCAGCATCAGGCATGATGATCCGCCGACCCTAAACCCTAAACCCTAAGCCGTAAACCCCAAACCCTAAGCCCTAAACCCTATTCCGATCCGCCCCCACAGCTTCAGACAGACCGTTCACTGGCAAATCTCCAACCGTAGGCTCCGAGTCCTCGCTGGATACTATCAAAAATCCAAAGAAGTACGGTTGATGATATAAGTCCTGCAGTACCCATAGTAAGGAATATACCATAATTCCCATACGTTAGGGTCCTTAAGGTAATGCACGTTTTATATCATCAACTGGTTGATGATATAAACCCTGCAGTACCTTAAGGACCTTAAACTACGGGAATCATGGAAAATTTCTTATTATGGGTAGTGCAGGATTTGATCACCAACCGTATGGAACCTTTATCCTTCCAAGTGTAACCACTTCACAACTCTCAAAACCTTCAAGCCATGTAAGACCCTTTGCAGGCATCACCATCTTCCTCGCCGGGCATCCAAGAATGATCAAAACTGCTCGGGTCGCGGGAGCGACGCCAGCAAGGCCAATACCAGGGAACCGAAGGTCGCGGCATTGCAATGCTGGGTTTCTGATTACCATACTGTATTGCTCTTTTATTGGACCTGTTCCTGAAAGGAACCACTACGCACAAAGAGTCAAATGTGAGCCCAGAAAGTTGGAACATGGATTGAGGGTGATTAGTGCCAGGATTCCCTTTTCATTACTGTAAGGGCATGAGGGTATTGATGTTCCAACTTTCTGGCTTCTACAAAACGCAGTTTTCTCCCTGGTTACCCAGAGAGCCCAATACCCCTTAATTAAGGAATTTTCTTTAAACTATAAGGGGACTCATATTATGATTTAAGCTATATTCCTTAATTAAGGCGTATTGGGCTCTCTGGTTACTTCAGAGCCCAGAATGAGATTCGCTTCAGCGTTTAGGTGTTGAGGGGCTCAGGGGTGTGGGAGTTTCTCTGGGCGTAGGAGTTTGGTGTTTAGGGGTTTGGGTGTACTACTGATTAAGGAGAATGTTTAAAACTGCGTACCCTAAACCTTATCAATCCTCAACCCTGAACCCTATATTTTAGGGTTTTAGGCTATAGGAGTTTAGGGTCTCTGCCCTGATGTGGAGAGGGCCTGCTTTCGGCTGTTTGGTGGCCGGGCCAGCATGTCCATCTACTAGGACCTAGAGTAGGCCCTTTTTCCCTTTTAAGGGTTCAGGTTCCCTTGTAACCCCCTTTAAGCCAAAAAGGGCACCCTTTTTATTCCCAGGTTACTGTTAGGTCTAGTCCAGCAGATTCGCACTTCACACAAGTTCAGTGTAACCGCATCTCTGTAGAGCACAGACAATTCTGAGGTGAAGGACAGCTGCAAGAACATGAGCATGCCGCGATCTCGGAGATTGCAGCCCTCATGGGGGGGTGGGCATGGTCTGTGTTTTGGGATCGGCCGGCGGCTGTGCTTCTAAGCGCTCAAGTTCTCCACTGTGCATTACGTTCTGAGTTGGTTGCAGATGTGGGGATAGCGTCAGGTACTGCCTACTGATGGTGGGCCTGATGTGCAGCTTGCAGGCTCTGCCGCGAGCTGGGATGCGTGTGAGACCACCTTGGGGTTATTCATAGAGGAACCATAGGAGGCCAAAAGGGGTTTTAGCCTATGGGGGTTTAGTAGGGATTCGGGTTCCCATAACAGGCTTCATATTCAGGAATTCCTACCCCAAGAATCTTAAACACCCCTTCTCGCCTCCCATCAAGGAACCTTCATACAAACCTTTGATAGAAGGGCCCGAGATCTGCCGGGGGGCTGGCCGAGAAATGGGAGCAAACGAGCAGAGGCATGAAAATAGCGCAGTCAAATGTAACATTATTAGACAATCTAAAGCCACATGATACGATAAAAGGGTGTATACCAATATCTCTTTATTTATTTAGTGGGATACGGTATGATAGAGTACAGTATTATATTATATACTATGATGGTTTCGGGGCCCCCCAACCCCCAAATCTGGAAACCACCGAGTCGACATCCCCTGGCACAAAGCCCCGACCAAGCTCTTCACGGCGCTTCATATGGGTGGTTGCCAAAATTGTGGTCCCTTTTGGGGTACCGTAAATATTAGGTGCCGTACTATATCAGGGGACCCAAAACCATATCATTCGGTTTAGGGTTCAGGGTTCATTCTGCAGATGCAGTGGATACTGCCACCACTGAGTAGCAGGGTGAATACTGCTATAATATGTGCAGGTATGTTTTTGAATACTAGCCTTACTATAGGCTGTGTCGCTACAAGGGCATTACCCGAAAGATACAACACAATGAGCCCCAAGTGGACTTCCACACAGCTGGAACATCCTCATGCCCTGGAGGCACAACGAAAGGAATCTCAGCAGTCATCCTAAATGGTCTTAAATCCACGTTCCAACTTTCTGGAGTCACTGTGCCATAATATATTAAAACAGACGATAAACAATACTCTAAGATACTACAATACAATATACGTTAACATTCAGTTTTCTGGGAGTCACTGCAAGTCATACAAAGCTGCACGGAGGCTTTTTTCGAAACGCTTGCCTTGCTGGGTAGCCTCGGCGGGAGGAGGACTAATTTGGTGGTATCTGAATAAATAGCGTTATTTGGAGGTTCATGGGTTTAGGGCTCAGCGTTGTTATAAGTGGGTTTGTAAGTTGGTTACCGAAGGTTATAGCCGGCAATGACTGAGGGGTCTATAACCCGTGCTGACACCTGCCCATGAACCTGCAAGTAGAGAGAGTTGGATTGATGTAGGGTCTAGGGTAAACAGTAAGAAATTACATGGTGATATCCTAAACCCTAAACCCTAAACCCTATACCTTGTTCCAAGGAGCCCGTAGGGAGGCCTGGAAGATTCTTCCTGGGATGCCCGAGTAATCCTTGTTTCCGACATGGGTTTCGGATTTTCCCTCTAGGCTCGAGCATTGCCAAGTGCCCAGAGACTCCAATACCCATTATTTCAGGAGTATACACTTAAAATATAGTAGGATCCATAATTTGATCCCTAAACCCTAAACCCTTAAAATATAGTAGGATCCATTATTTGATTTAAAGAATATTCTTTCGTTAAGGTATAGTGGAGTCTCTGGGCACTTGGTTCAAGGCCTTGGGCCTTGCTTTGGGACGCCGAAAAGGGTTTAGGGCTTAGGGCATACTTGGAGGGTCGGGGGACTTGGTAAGTAGGTAGTAAGTAGACTTATAAGTACCCTAAAAGGGACCCTGATTAGGGTTATGGTACTTATAAGTCCTTAAAATAACCAGGTTACTAAGTCCCCCGACCCTCCAAGTAGGGGCTCATGAACGTCCCAGCCTCCATGCCTCCTTAGCTTTGCAGGGTTTGAGAAGGGTTCTACGAAGGTTCTATGGGATTTGGGTTTAGGTCAGTTGAAGGTTTGAGGTCGTGCAGGGGATTTGGGTTTAAGTAAGTTGAAGGTTTAAGGTCATGTAGGGGATTTGGGTTTAGGTAAGTTGAAGGTTTAAGTAAACGTCGTGTAGGGGATTTGGGTTTAGGTAAGTTGAAGGTTTAAGTAAACGTCGTGTAGGGGAATTGGGTTTAGGTAAGTTGAAGGTTTAAGTAAACGTCGTGTAGGGGATTTGGGTTTAGTGAAGTTGAAGGTTTAAGGTCATGTAGGGCTCGGACTAATCAGTGACAAAATCTCCTAATCGCCCGTCTAGTCAGTATACTACAATACGCCCCGAAAGCCTGAAAGTATACAGACCCTCGTGCTACAGCCAAACAGCTTTCTTGGGCGTACTTGGAAATATTTTTTAATTTTTGGTTATTATAATCCCTAAGAAACAGCTAAAATTATAATTTTTGCTAGGGTTCTAAGTTCAGTGTAGCTTTGTCTGTTGCCACCATCCGATGTCGTGATTTCATCAGGCTTTGATACCAGGGGCCTTGAGCCGTTTGAGCCCTGATGACAAGCTTGCCTTAGAGCCCTGTTGCAGCAAATCTTAAACCCCTGAACCCTAAACCTACAGCCTGATAAACCTCCCTTCCTGTCAACAGCAAAGCCTTAGATCCTATCCTGTTGGGCCTGAATAATTACCAAGTGTTTTGGGGTGGTTCCTCGTTAGTTTTCTAGTATAATGGGCCCCAGAACCCTATTCTAACGATGAAGGCCCCTATATTAAGCCCAACCCTCCAGCCTCTGAAGGACCACCAGCACCATTGTGGCACCCGGCTCGCGCGGCGGGCTCGGGCACAAGCCAGAGCTCACTTAGATAAATGGTGCTGCTTTCAGGGTTCTATAATGTTAGGGGCATTGAGGATCAGAGCTGGGTTGCTTCTGGGCATCGGAGTACCATACTTTAATACTTGTTCGGGACCTGTTACTGAAAGGGAACCATTATGAAATAAAAGTCTATACTTTTTTCTCCCTGGTTACTTCCAAGCCCAGGCCTTAAGGGTTCTACAAAATGCAGGAATTAAGAATTATAGTAGGGTTCTGGTGTAGAATATAAGTATATTACTGTATCTCTCATTTCCATCCAGGAACCCGAAGGAACAGACCCCAGTCAGTGCGTTCTGCTGGGGTTCTTCAGCCTTTACACAGGTTCAGGCTTGATGTGCCATACAAACGTCGAAGTATTTAGTATTAAGCATTCCCTTAAATCACCATGCACTTAGAGCACACTATCCCCAAAGCCCTATTTTAGTTGCTGAGGCCCTTACCCTACGTACGGCTTAGGGTTACCAACAAGTACTGCGGACTCTGCATTGATGATCCAACGGCGTTGCGCGTTGTAGTTGGCATGCTTCTCAGGAGCCTTCGCAAATATCCGCACAATAGATGATTACCGTTCCCCGAACCCCAAGTCGCGTGTTGGGCTAGACCGAGCTGAGGCGACAACGTCACCACCTACACCACGCAGGCCAGACAAGCAAGTGTTGCCATGTCCCTGTAGAAGCCCAGTAGGCCCTACTGGTGACTTGGAGGTTCATGGGTACTTATAAGTGGGGTTATAAGTCCTTTGATATGGGTTATAATTGTAGATATCCTACTTATAACCCACTTATAACTACCCATGAACCTTCAAGTATAGCAGATACTTACAGCAACGCTTATGCTTACCCTTATAGAAACGCCTGTAGTAAGCCTTATAGTTACTGTTACAACCCTTTTGGTTGCCCTGTTCCTTCAGGCAAGCCCAGGCACTATTCCCGGTATAGGTAGTCTGTCCCTGATAGGTGCAGTAGAAAGAACATGCTGTAGGGAAACAGAGTGTTGAAGAAGCTGTTCTCCTACCTGATGTCTTCAGGTCACGACCCACCCCTTCTTCGACAAGTCGCAAGGTGTGGTGTACAATGCAGGGACCTCAGAGTTTGAGAAGATCCGGGGAAAAATATGTAACATAGGTACAAGTAACAAAAAGGTTATAGCTCATTGTAAGTGTAGTTAAACTTAAATCATAGCTCTACTTACTAAGCCCTTCGATCCTTGAAGTACTGTGAAACTTCGGGTGTATTTTGGGGCTTAGCTGTTCGTGCTGGGAAATCTGAGACACGCTCTTAGAGTCAGAGACCCCTTTGTCAAAGCATACAGAATACCCTTGCAAATGCCCGCTCAGCCCCTGAGCTATTGAAGTTGTATTCCATTCCTAGTAGTAGAGTAGGCAACCTTTAACTTTTTTGGGTAGTGTAGTCCCTATATAATCCGAACCCCTATATAACCAAAAAGGTTAACCTTTAGTTCCCCATGATACCCGACAAGTAAGCATGCTAAAACATTCGATCCTTGAAGTACTGTGAAACTTCGGGTGTAATTATTTTGGGGCTTAGCTGTTCGTGCTGGGAAATCTGAGACACGCTCTTAGAGTCAGAGACCCCTTTGTCAAAGCATACAGAATACCCTTGCAAATGCCCGCTCAGCCCCTGAGCTATTGAAGTTGTATTCCATACCTAGTAGTAGAGTAGGCAACCTTTAACTTTTTTGGGTAGTGTAGTCCCTATATAATCCGAACCCCTATATAACCAAAAAGGTTAACCTTTAGTTCCCCATGATACCCGACAAGTAAGCATGCTAAAACACCCTGTAAGCCCCTGCGCCGTGGTCCAGGCTCAGTCTGCCTTGCTCATCGCAAGCCCGATTGCAGCCTCCTCGGTACAGGGGGGGTAGTTCTCAAAGATAGGGATAGGGTCCCCTTTTGGGTTCCCAAAATAGTACGGCACCCTTACAAGCATGACTTTGAAAGGGAGCCTAGTTCAGAGATTGTTTTTCGGGCGTCAATGGCCGGTCGATGGCTTCGACACCTGAAAATCTGAATACGTAGTACGCGTATTCCCTTTCACTGTCTATGTAGTTTAGTTACAGCAGAATTGACTTATACCCCTTTCGGCGCGTACCCAGAGAGCCCAATACCCCTTAATTAAGGAACATAGCTTACATTGGCTTACATCATAATATGAATCCCCATATAGTTCAAGAAATTAAAGGGTATTGGGCTCTCTGGGTAAGTCCAGGTCTAGAAAGGCTGGGTTCCCGTGGTTTCCACATGGACCGTCACGTTGCTCCGAGTGTCGGCGGCAGATCCAGGGGATTAATTGTAGAAAGAGGCATCAGGCATCAGAAACCCTAATGTACTGAGGATTGGATTAAGAAACCGTTGGGCCTTGTTGCAGGATCCCTTTAAAGGGGTCTATAAGGGTTACTATAAGGGATCTATAAGCGCGCTATAATCATGTAGGAACCTGATTAAGAAACCCTGGGCCTATAACCCCAAAACAGTAGGATTCATATTATAATATAAGGAACACCAAAAAAAGGCCCAAGGTTTCTTAATGTTCTTAGTCAGGTTCCTATATTACACTACAAACCCGAGACCTAAAAACCTTAAGCCTCGTATTCGCAGAGTCTTAAGCCGCACAGCCTTAGAAGTCCTAAACCGGAAAATGCTAGAACGCTACAAAACCATTCAATGACCTCAAAATGGTCCGCTGCATCCATATAAACCGTTATTCGACCATTGGAGGCCCACTGTAAGGTAAGGCTTAAAGATTGAAAGACCCCTGCGACGTAACGTCGATGGCGTCTGGCTTTGATGGATTTTGGCTGCCATTTCGCCAAGAGCTACTAGTATGGAGTCGCAATGATTTGAACAGATTTTGGTGTAAGGATACGATGCTAAATTATGCAGGCCCCTATATGATGCTTACTTCTGTTCCGATTCAGAGTATCTGCAAAGCCCAACGGGCTTGCAGTCCAAACCTTTAGAGCCCTAAAGCCTTAAACCCTTCTAGGACCTAGAGTAGGCCCTTATTCCTTTTTGTTTAGCGTTCAGGTTCCCTTATAAGCCCCTTTAAACCAAAAAGGGCACCCTAATTTATTCCTAGTTTACTCTTGGGTCTGGCCCTGCCAGATCACCGAAGCTTCAGCGACCACGTCAGTCGAATCCTGTACTCATATGAACCCAACCCACTAACAATATGTAGTCCCAAAGAGACATTCGGAGAATGCAGGGCTGGATCTAGGCATCTACAGATCTGTATAGCATGCTCGGCTTGTTGCGTTTTTCGTAATCTATTCGAGGGTGTCCGGCTGCGCAACTCCGTGAAGGTTATGGTCTTGGCGGCAGTCTTGGCATACTACACTTACAGCTTCCTGGCAGCAAGAGGTGTGCCGAATACACTAAATGTGTTGGTGGCACAGCAGCATCAGAATTCAGGTGCGACGGGTCTATTCGTTTTGTCTGGGTGGTTGAGATGTTAACAGCAAAGTCAGGATGCTATGCGTCTGACTTGCCACACGGACACAACTCCGGTGCACCGAAATGGACTGTAAGGTCAGGTATATGCGTGAGGGACTCGTCTTGACCAGAAATCCTGAGCATCTACATTAACTCCCTACTATGACCTTAATAAGACCTTTCATATCTCTACAGACCCCTATGGCGTCCTACAGAGAAACTCGTCTCCGAAAAATGCGGGCTTCAGCTAGCGTAATGTAGCCCGAGATCGGGCACCTCTGATTATAAATACTACCCGGAGGCTCCACATTTACTGCCATTATGGAATGAGGTCCCGAAAACCATTAGAAGTTGTTCTTTGGGGACCCTATTCCATGATGCTAGTATATATATATATGGAGACTCTAGGCTATTGACAATAAGCTTTGAATCAGGTCTCATCGAGGCTTTCATGAGGACTTCCATGCCCCAAAACTTAAATACTAAAGCCCTAAAGCGGTAGTAAAAGCCCGACACGCACGTAAAAAAAAAAAAGAAAAAACCTAAACCGCAAACGCCCTATATCCAGAAGCCCTCAACCTGGCTCAGATGAGTTCTCTTCGCCCCTATTCCCCGACGATGACGCTGAGCTCCGATCTGAGTTTACCCTGCAGCCGCCGAGATGTCCCGTAGGGGCCGGCAACGTTGAGCTTTACTTAGGTTTAGGGCTTAGGGTTTAGGTTTTAATGCTTCAGGACGGCGTTAAGCTCCTTTGGGGGTGGCTCTGTTTCGTTGAGGCTTTGTAGGGTTCTGTTACGGCTATATGGGTTGCTTGTTAAAAGTTACTGAGGCTTTGCAGGATTTCGCTACGGCTGTTTGTTCAGGGAAAAGCAACGGAGTTAGGAAGTCGTGTTTTGTGGTTTTGGGCCCAAGATAAATGTAGAACTGTAGACCTCTTATAAATCCACCCCCGCTCCTTAGCAAGAAATGTTATATCAGGCATCTATATTAGATCCTTACTTGGAGGTTCATGGGCACTTATAAGCGGGGTTATAATCCCTTAATATGGGTCATAACTACAGTTATCCCACCTATAAACCTACTTATAACTACCCATGAACCTCCAAGTAAGGCGTGTGGTAAACTCAGTGAACTTCGCTTTGGCGCTCTGGGTTCCCTCTCTCTTGACAAGGCAAAACACAGTTCTGTTTCTTCGGGTATTATGGCTACACTATAATGAGTCCTTCGGAGAAACTTCCCATAAAGCCCTAGTCGACTCATTAAGGCCCCTAGATGACCCTAAATGCTACACCCGAAGCCCCGAAACCCGAAACCCCTGAACCCTAAAACCCCTAAACCCCTAAACCCGATGTAAACCCCTAAGCCCGAAACCCCTAGATCCTAAATTCCCAGACCCTTGGAGCTCAGGTCAGGTGGCATGTGGGGCGGTGGCCAAATGGGATACGGTCGGCTACCGAGATTCCACGGAGCTCCACTCCTGGGATAGGGTTTAGGCTTAGGGTTTAGGATAGGGTTTCGGGGTTCTTTGGGTTTAGGATGGTTTAGGGTTTAGGGCAGTGCATGACAACTGAAGGTTGTTCCAGCAGGGGTGCTATGTACTTGTTCATGCTAGCCCGCTTGAAGCTGATGCAGATGGCTTCGAAGTTGCCATGCGTGGTGCACGCATGATCTGTCAGTTCGTGGGATGACTCCGTTAAGCTTTCAAAAGGTCCTAAGCCACAAACCCAAATCCTCAAGAAACCCTAAACCCTAAACCCCCCCCCCAAAAAAAAAAAGAATGAAACCCAAGTCCTACCCTAAGCCCCTAACTCAAACACTAAAGACCCCCACCAAAAAAAAATTGACGAAACTCTAAACCCTAGACCCCCCAAACTGGCGGAGTGTGGAGACAGCCAGGGACCTACGGCGGAGGTGCCGCCAACTATGGCGATGCCACCCGGCAGAGACTGGAGTCAGTTTAGGGAACCCAGAGACTCCAATAACCCTTAATTAAGGAGTATTGCTTAAATCATATTAGAGATCCTACTATATTTTAAGGAATACCCCTTCATTACTATCATGAATCGCCGTTCCCTATCCTAAGCCCTTCTATTCGCTGGCCCGAGGCGCTGAAGATCTTGTATTCCTAGACTTCCCACCCCACAGCAAGCACTAGAATATACTAAACCGTCATTACAAGGACCCTGACAGGAACCCTAAGTAACTACCCAAGCCTCTGCAAGCAGGCCCGTCGCCCAGAGCGGGGGACTCAGCTGAAACGGCGCGAGTTTGCGAGCCCGATTCAGGGTTTAAGGTTTGGGGTTTGGGGTATAGGGCATGGCTCTAACAACGTTAGGGCTTAGGGTTTAGGGGTTTTTGGTTTAGTGCTTGCGGGGTCACGGTTGTTTGTGGGTTCTGCTCGTTATGCGGATGGGTTGCATGAGTGACCGGCTTCTTGTTCGGGCTGGGGCGGCATCCAGAAACCTCTAAACTCACGAACCCTAGCCCATGAGCCCAAAAAGCCCAAACCCATGACCCATAAACTCTCAACCTCTAAATCCCCAACCTTAAAGCCCTGAACCCATAAAACCTGGAACTCTAAACCCTAAACCCATAAACCCTAGCCCTAACACCCATAACCCATACACCCTAAATCCCCCTAAGCCTCCTTTGAAGGAACCCTGAAACGAACCCCCAAAAACGACCTTAAAAAAAAAAAAAAACAGCATCCCAGGCCTGCTCCACGGCCATCCGCGCCTCGACAATCCATCTTTGCTGGGTGCGCCAGGGCAGAGTGCTTTGCTATCCCCTGAACCCTAAACCGGCCTCGGGGATTTAGGATTTAGGGTTCGGGCTTAGGGTTATTATAAGGATTCCTGAAAAGGAGGGGGGATTTTGGATTTAGGGTCCGGGTTTAGGGTTTAGAGTTTCGAGAGGGCTTATGCTTGGGGTTTAGGGTTTGGAGTTGAGGGTTTTCAGGTTTCAGAAACCAGCGGACCTCAATGTAGATTCTGTCAAGCAGGATCCTTACGAAAACGACCCGCAGCATCCATGGACCCCTGGTTATTTTCTTGGACACTGAACACCAAAGACTCTGAACCCCAAACCCCGAACATGAACCCTCAGCCCTAAATGGGAGTTTCTGAAAATAGGGGATCTCAATATAGTACCCTAAATAGGAGGAACCTTATCAGAAGGTCCCCAAAATAAGGTACCCCTAAATTTTCGGAAACTCCCAAATCTTAAATCTTGAGCCAGGCCCCAAGCCCCCGCGAACCAAGAAAAGTCCTTACCTGAGACCTTAACTAGGACGTGCAGTAGG
Source organism: Symbiodinium sp. CCMP2592 (assembly GCA_905221615.1). NCBI lineage: Eukaryota > Dinophyceae > Suessiales > Symbiodiniaceae > Symbiodinium > Symbiodinium sp. CCMP2592. The sequence goes on from CAJNDT010005958.1 coordinate 1,265,573, forward strand.
CCCTTGTTCCGCTTTTCAAGGGTTAAGGTTAAGGTCCCCTTATAAGCCCCTTTAAAGCAAAAAGGGCAGCCTTTTAAACCCTAAATCCCCAGGCAGAACAAACTAGGCCTTGGGTACTGCCCCCATTCAGTAATGTAGGAACCTGATTAAGAAACCCTGGGTCTATAGCCCAAAATAATTGGGATTCATATAAGGAACCCTGAGGACCCTACTAAAGGCCCAAGGTTTCTTAATCAAGGTTTCTTAAATAGGTTCCTACACTAGCAGTTGGATGATATTCAGAATGTAGATATACTACGACCTTAATAGCACCCCTAATATGGACTGGTATTGTATGGGGTGCAGCACCCAAACTAGGCTCAATCTCGAGCCCGCGCCGAGCTCTTTCTGCACCCACGTCGTACCCATCTGTAGAGAGCAGGGTTTAGAGTTTCGGGTTTAGATTAGAGGAAGTCTTAGAGAATCCTTACAGTAAGCCTTACAGTTTTGAGCCCACAGCCGAACCTTGAAGCCTAAGGCCTAAACCCCTCAACCCTCCCTAAACCCAATGCCTGAGCCCTGAGCCCCAAACCCAACCCCAACTCTCACGCCCTAAGCGCTGAGTACACCCCTGAAATCAAACCCGAACTGCTAAGCCTCGAAACTGCGAGGACTGGCGAAGCCCTTCAAGGAACCGCAATGCACCAGGGCTCCTTGAAGGAACCCCTACAGAATCCCTTTAAAAAAGTGAAAAAATCTTCAAAGAGCCCTGCGAATCCTCAACCCTAAACCCTCAACCGCAAGCTAAAAGAAGCTAAACCTTCAACCCTGAAGCCTCAAAGGAACCCCTAAAACAGCCTTCGCAAGCCCCTTTTCGGTCGCCTTGATAACCCTACACCCTAAAGGACTGGCCAGCGCCTTGGAAGCTAACTCCGAAGGGCGCCGGCAACAGGAGAAAAGTACCAAAGATGTGGGCGTACTTGCAGGTCTTTTTTGTGGGTTTAGGGTTTTAGGGCATAGGGATGTTTAAGGTTCAGGGTTTACGGCTTTGGGGTTTGCTTAGAGGTTCATGTTTAGCCACTACAAGTATTTCGAAGCTCACTAGTCGGCTTTAGTGCTGCTATTATCGGATGCTGTTACTATTATGAGTAGGGTTATTGTGAGGATAACTATAGCTATCACCCACATCAAACGACTTATACCCCACCCATGAATCTCTAAGTACAGGCTTGTAGGGTTCGAAGGTTTAGGGTTTAGGGCTCCAGGAAATTGTGGGGCATATGGCATATAGGGTTCTAAAGCGGTTACGATAAGTCGCCCTAAGGGTTCTGTGCAGCCACAGTGCAGCCACAGGTTACCGCTGTAGTGACCGGGGTGGGTTTGGGGTTTAGGATGGTTTCGGTTTTCCTTAAAGGATCCAATGGCATCGGGCTTCTTCCAGGGCTGGTTTATAGTGGGATTCATGGGTTTCTTGACTGAAGCGCGCCTTTACTACCAGGGATCTACAGTGGTTAGTATCATAAGGCTTCTATCATCTCGGGCCCGAGTAATGAGAACGGGCATCGGAGTATGTTATACTATAGCTATGGTAAAGAGCGCTGAGCGATGCCATTGTCAATTGCTCAGGCCCGTCACTTACGGGGGATCATATAGGATTCTTAAAGGTTTGATAAGGTCTCTACGAGTTTTCGTTGTAGGGTGTTAGAGGGTTCTTTTGCATGACTGTTGTGGGGGCTTGGAGGCTGCTTTAGACTGTTTTTTTGCATGGTCACTGTTTCTTAGGGTTCTTGTTCAGAAGGTTCTTCGGATCGCAATTCAAGCCAGTTGTTGAGGTTCGACATTGCGCGTCCTGGATCGGGGCAAGGGAAGCTGTCCTGGCACCCTGTGAAACTCCTGCATTCCCGTTTGCAGCCAATTTGCTCGAGCCGATGGTGGAGCCGCACCAGCGGTGATGTTGGAAGCTTAGTCTTGGTACTTCAAGTTTCAGGGGTAGTTGTAAGCAGGCCTGTACGCACATTAACCTGGTCTAAACAATGAGTGGCTGGACGTAGGATGTGTTCGGATTATGGGCGTGATACCCGCAAAATTCCTTTTGAAGAAGCAACTAGCTCAAAAGTTATCCAGGGATCCTTCATATGGTTTAATGAAGCATCATGGATGACCCTCAATCAGGGCGGAAGAGGGACTGAGGCGACTGAAACACACGGATGAAGCCCCAACTCCATTGCTTCGGGGATGCTGGGATGTGGTGGGACTTTGTTCAGATTGGCTTCTTCGCCGGTTGCTAAGTTTGTTGATTGGCACAAAGAGGTGTTTCTCCATACTCAAGCCCTAGACCCTAAACCCAAACCATCATGTACAATAACCCGCACTTCGCCTCCCGCAGAATCGGATTCCCTGGTGCCTACAGGGCATCAAACTCCAAAAGCCTTAATGGCACGCCTTGCCAACGTCTTTGCATGTCACTTTTTTGGCTCGTCTGTGGACGTAAATACTTAGAATAAGGTTTTGGATATTTAAAAAACCCGCTGTTCAAACCTGACGCAATCCTGATACGACCATTGCAAACAGCTTCTTGAAAGCCTTCATCGGCTTGCGCTGCAAGCCTTTCAAAGCCCTTAAAGCTCAGTTTCCTTGCTTTGATGAAACCTGTATACAAGGATTGTAAACGCTCTGTAGAGCCTACCGAATGGAAACTGATTCTAAAACCTGTGTGAAGCCACTATGAAACCTTTATAGCAGCTTTCGAGAAAACAACAAACAGAAATCAAATCCTGCAAGATTCCAAAAGACCCGAAAGCTGTTTTTTTTCAGGACGTCTTTGAAGTCAACCCAACTTAAAAAAAGAGAACGGAAAACTGTCGATGAACCCTCTGAGCCTAAGCCCTAAGCTTATAAGCTTCAAAAGCTACCAAAGAAGTTTCCGAAAAGGTCGGGGCCTGACCCTGAGCAGACCCCGAATGATCAGGAGCCTGTGTGGGCTTCGGAGCATTTCAGGGTGTAGGGTTTTGGGGCTTAGGGGCTTAGGGCTTAGGGAGCATGAAGACGGAGTTTAGGCTTCAGGGTTTAGGGGCTTCGGAGCATGAACATGGAGTTTCGGGTTCAGGGTTTAGGGGTTTCGGAGCATGAATTTGCAGTTTCGGGTTTACAGTTCAGGGTTTAGGGGTTTCGGGGCATGAATATGGAGTTTCGGGTTTAGGGTTCAGGGTTTAGAGGTTTCCGGGCATGAATATGGAGTTTATGGTTCGGGGTTTAGGGTGTACCTGTGGGCCATGGGTTTTTTTTTTTCGAAGGTGCGGCCAACCCTTGTTTGCGAGGTGCGGCCAAGGGTCCCTGGTGCATGCGGTCCCCTGGTCCTCTGGTCCTTGGTCCTGTGGTTCCCTGGTCCTCCGGTCTGCTGGTCCTCTGGTCCTGTGGTGTCCGTGCATGCGGTCCCCAGTCCTCTGGTCCTTGGTCCTGTAGTCCTCTGGCCCTCTGGTCTGCTGGTCCTCTGGTCCCGCAAAAGCAACAAGAAAGCAAACAAGGAATAACACAAATAAAGCACAACCCCAGAAGAAAGAAAAGCAGAAGAAAGATGATGAAGGAAAGAAAGCCAGGAAGGAAGCACAAAAGAAAGCAAGAAAGCACAGGAGCTGGCAAGGAATGAAAGAGAAACAAGAACGGGAACCCATTTTTGTTTGTGCCCTTTTTTTTGGCCCTCTTTCTTTTGCTCCCACGTCCTGTTATTTACACAGGGAAGGAAGAAAGCAAGGAAAAAAGGAAGGAGGAAGGAAGGAAGGAAGGAACAAGGAAAGAAGAAGGGAGAGAAGGAAGGAAGCAAGGAAGGAAGGAAGGAAGAAAGCAGGGAGACAAGGAAGGAAGGAAGGAAGGAAGAAGGAGCGAAGGAAGAAAGGAAAGAAGCAAAGCAAGGAGGGAGGAGAGCAACGAAGGAAGGAAGGAAGGAAACAGGGAAGGAAAGAAAGAAGGAAGAAAGGAAGGACGGTAGTATTTCAGTATATATATATATATATATATACATAGTATACATAGTACATGTTGTATATATAGTATGTATACTATATATATATATATATATATAGTATGTACAGTAAAGATAATATATTATAATATAATATAATGGAATATAATATAATATATTATATATAATGTAATAAAATATAATGTAACATAATATAATATAGTATAATATAACATAATGTAATCTAATATAATGTAGTATAATATAATATAATGTAATATAATATAATGTAATGTAATGTAATATAACATAATATAATAAAATGTAATATAATGTAATATAATGTAATATAATGTAATATAATGTAATCTAATGTAGTATAATATACTGTAATATACTACAACATAATGTAATATAATAAAGAAATACAATATAATATAAAAAGATATAATATAATATAATATATTAGAATAGAATATCATATAATAGAATAGAATATCATAAAATAGAATATCATAAAATAGAATAGAATAGAATATCATATAATATAATAGCATAGAGTAGAACATAATAGAATATAACAGAATATCATAGAATATAATAGAATATCATAGAATATAATAGAATATAATATAACATAAAAGATTATAGGATAATATAATGGAATTTAATAGAATTGAAAAGAATATAGTATAATGTAATATAAGAAATAGAATAGAATAAATTAGAAAAGATATAAAGAGAAGAGAATATAAGATAACGAAATAATATAATATACAGTATATAGAGTCTATATAGTTTGATATTCTTATATCTACATATATAGAGTTTAGATTCTATATATATACTATATATAGTATATATAGTGTATATAGTATATATAGTATATTTAGTGTACATAGTATATCTAGTATATATATACAGATATACATAGAGTTTCATATATATATATATATATAGTATATGTAATAAGTACAGGAGATATAACTTTAGTATATATAGTTTATACAGTATATATAGTATATATAGTATATTTATAATATATACATAATTATATAGCATATGTAGTAGAGTTAGTATATATAGTATATATAGTATATATAGTAGATATAGTAGATATTATAAAATTGTATGTGTATATATATAGTATATATAGTGTAAATAATCTATATATATATATATATATATATATATATTTATTTATTTATTTATATAGTATATATATACACAGAGAGAGAGAGTACATATGTGTGTATATAAATATATACATATATATATATATATATATATACATATGGAAGGCCTATTATTTTGGATCTTGTTGTTGAAATTTTTGTTTGGTGTTTTTCCATGGTTTTCCTTGGGGAAACACTATTTTCCTCACGTTTTGGACAGATTTGGTGTGCTTTTCTTGGGTTTTTTCCACCTGAAACGAAAAGAACCCAGGAGGACAGAACGAAACACCCCAGAACAAGGACCAAAGCAAGGAAGAAGAACAGAAAGAAAGAAAAGATAGAAGGAAGGCAGACGGTTGGAAATTCAGGTTCGGAACCCAGGTTCAAACCTGGGTTTGAACCTAGGTTCTAATTCGGGTTAGAACCCAGGTTCAGAACACGGATTTTCTCGGGTTGTTGATTCAGCGGGGTTAAGCGCGAAGCAACACAATCAATCATGAATGACTTGGAAGTTCTCTTGAGCCACGAAGTAATCAACAACAACGTGTTTGCCAACCGGTCGTTTGAGCCGCCACGAAATAAATAAAACCGTGTTCGCCAACACAAAAAAAGAATAAAACCAGACAACACTGCTTCAGGGGGGTTTAACGTGAAGAAGACAAAATCAATCCTGAAGGATTTAAAAGGTTTGCAAATGGGGGGGGCTGCGCCCCCCCCAACCCCCCCGCTTTTTTTAGACTAAACTCCCCCGCTCTCTAAAGCCACACAAGAAAGGGAAAGCCAGACAACCACGCTCCAGGGGAGTTTACCGCGAAGAAAGCACAATCAATCCTGAAGGGTTTAACAGCTTTGCAAATAGGGCGAGTTCCCCCCCCAAACCCTCGCTGTTTTAGACTAAACTCCCCGCTCTCTAAAGCCGCGAAGAAATGAACATAAACGTATTCGGCAACACACAAGAAGGGGAAAGCCAGACAGCCACACTCCAGGGGGTTTAACGCGAAGAGCAGCAACAACAACAGCAACCAAGACGACGACCACGACGACATCAACGACCCCACCACCACCAACGACGACAGCAACGACATCAACGACATCAACGACACCACCACCGCCACCAAGGCAAATAGTCTTGGAAATGGCTGCATTTCCCATTATTTTTTCTTTAGTTTTTCGTTGATCCCTGGATCTAATTTGTTTTTGATGATGAGTTTTTTGATGCCTCACCCCGTCCACAGGGATCCTGCCCCTCGAAGCGCCCGCGCTGTGGTGCGGCGCGACCCCGATGAACCCTCTACAGGGATTCTGTGTGTCGAAGCGCTGGCGCTGTGGTGCGGCGCAAATTCTTTACGTCGCCGATGACCCCTCTACAGGGATCCTGCGTGTCCAACCTGAACAAATCCTTGGCCGCACCTCCGAAAAAAGAGGGCTGGCCGCACCTCCGAAAAAAAAAAAAAAAACCGCCGTGTACCTGTAGTCTCTATTGTAGTTCCGTTTTTGGTGGTTACCTTATAGGATCCTCAACAAAGATGGTTCAACAAGAGCAGGAACTGCGATGGAGACTGTAGGAAACACAGGGTTTGGGGTTAAGGGTTGAGGATTTAGAGGCGGTCTGTAGTCACAACCCATATGATTCGCAGGGATCCTAATATTACGGCCTTCTACAGGTGTCTGCAACTTTCCATTGTATTCCTGTGTGTTTTGAGGTTGCCCAAATTATAGTAGTACTTTGGGCTCCTCTTCTCAAACTCTTCTTTGGGGTTCCTCTTCATATCATTTCGTTGAGTTTCACTTCTGACATTGCCCATGTTATTTCTGGAGGTACCTCATCTTCTTTAACTACCCATGTCACATCATTCCTTTGCGTTCTTCTCCTTTAGGTTTCTCTTCTGACACTACCCATGTCATTCCTATGGTTCCTCCTTCTTACTCGAAACCCAAAATAGGGGCCTTGATATTTAGAACAGGGTTTTGGGGCCCATTATACTAGAGTTACAGTAGAGAAGTCCCAAAATATTATTGGTAATGACTTGGGCCTCTGCATTACCCTTATTCTCTGGCCCAAAGAACCCGAGCCGCCAGGAGGAGGTGACCGCGCAGACTAAGGCCGAGGTTGTTCTGCGGCCGCAGTGGACAAAACATTCTCAGGCCTTTGAGGGTAAACCCTGGAAATGATAAGCCCGGCGTTTTTGGTATCATAGGGTCTGAATCATGAGAATTCCCTGACGAAACTCGAAGGTAGCGATGAATAGGCGCATATGAAAACCCCCAAAATATGAGACTAATGAGGCCCTCACAAGCCCCCGCAAAAATCCTCATCGGATTTAGGGTTTAGGTTTTTCGGGCTTTCTGGGTTTAGGGTTTAGGGGTTTTTGGTTTAGGGTTTTAGGGTTTTAGAGGTTCAGTGGTTTAGGGTTTAGGGATTTAGGGTTTAGGGGTTAGGGCTTTAGGGGTTTAGGGTTTAGGGGTTTACGGTTTAGGGTTTAGGCTAAAGATCCATATCAAAACCCTTGTATTTGTTTTATGCTTATAAGGCCTTATAAAGTACGCTACAAAGGATTTACTTTCCAGATCCTCTGCCCAATGGGGCTAAGGACTGCGACCCTTGGTCTAGGTCACAACAGAACAATCAGAACCACACTTCTATCAAGAATCAAATGATAGTAGTAGTGGTAGTAGCAGCAGCATTAGTAGTAGTAGGAGGAGGAGTAGTAGGAGTAGTAGAAGTAGTAGTACTAGCAGTGGCAGTAGTAGTAGTAGTAGTACTAGTAGCAGTAGTAGTAGTAGTAGTAGCAGCGTCAGCAGTAGCAGGAGCAGGAGCGGCAGCGGCAGCGGTAGCGGTAGCGGTACCGGCAGCCGTAGCAGTTGCAGTTGCAATGGTAGTAGTGGTGAGACTTAACCACACAGCGTACCAGAACAATGGTACCAACGAACCAACAACGGTCGTAACTTAGCTGCAGTAGAAATGGTCATAACAAGAATGGTCGGTTTTGGAGCCGAATGATCGTAATACTGGAGTGATAATCAGTCGTAGCCGTCGTAACCACCTCAACTAGGCTTTGAAGTGCAATCCTTTAAAACTTTTTTTCAAGTTCGTTTTTATCAGGTGGTATCCTAACATATAATACGACTAGGAGGTGGGTAGGAGTAGCAAGTAGTGTGTGCCGAAGGTTTTTTTTTTTTGTGGAGATGAGGCCCTGTTTGTCCATCAGCCATTCAGACCAAACCACCGCCAAACCCAAACCGCCCCGTCAACCCCGACCCCACTACTACCACGGGTGCCAGTACCACTACCACGAGCAAATTGCCATCACAACTACCGCCGCCAGTATTCAACTAGTATTACTACTACAGCTACTCCTCTTTCCTTTTCCTCCCACCACTTCCACGGCTCCCGCTGCTGCTGCTGCTGCTACTGACGGCTACTTCAATCATTCCATGCGGCGGCGTCGGCGAGCTTCATGCGGCTGGGCTTTGGCCGGGAAACCCAGTGGTTCAGCTTGTCCGGGGTTCTAGGTTTTATTTACCCCGTATCCTATGACCACCACCCTACAACCTTCCTACAACCCCTATGCCTGGATCGACCACTTCAAAACCTCTGAAACCCAGAAGCCCTGAAACCCTGAGCCCTGGAGCCCTGACCTTTGTATTTCTCCTGCGACCAAAACCCTGGAACCTTAAACTCTGAACCCCTTACCACCCCCCAAACCCCAAGCCCTTGAACCCCCGAACCCTATAGCAAGGAGGCTAAAAGCTCAACTTTCAGGAGGGGCTCAGAAGTCAGCCAAGGTTTCAGTGTTTAAGTTTATTAAGGTTATGTGTGTTGGGATCTGGGGTTCGAGCTTATGGGTTGGTTTAAGGTTTGAGTTTGTGAAAATTGGGGTTTATATGGTTTAAGGCTTCGTGTTTGGGGCTATTGGTTTACAACATAAGTTTACGGATTGAGGGTTTACGGGTTGAGGTTATGGGTTTGGGGTTTAGGTTGTTGTTTTCATACTGCATTGTGAGAGGTTCGTTGATTGAACCTGTGTTTAGTAAGCATGTTGGTAGGTTAGGCCGGGGAACCCCAGCCCATACTAGATTAACCCTAAACCCCAAACCCCTTAACCCTAAACCCTTTATGGAACCCTTATAGACCCCTTTACAGGAAGCCTTTGTAGATCTCTTTAACGGAAGCCTGATGGATGACTTTAATGGAACCCTAAAGACGTCTCCTGTTCTTCATGAAGCTCCTAAACCCCTAAACCCTAATTTACCACTTAGTTGCTGAGTGCTAAAGCCGCAAAAAGTGTACACCTTGAGTTTTGTAGTGGTACTAGTATCCCAAAAAGTGCAAAGTGTATCCACTCAGCTACTAAGACTAACCCTTATCATTAGGGTTTAGCCTTAGTAGCTGGGGCCTAATCGGGATGGATGGGAGAGTATCGGGTTTCTCGGAGTTGGCGGCTTCCTGGCTTTAAGGTCTTAGACATTGGGATTAGGGTCTTGGGCCTGCCCGACCTCTAGATCTAGTTGAACCCTGAACCCTATATACCCTAACCTTAAATCCTAAACCTCAACCCCTAAACCGACTTCCTAAACCCTAAACCCATAAACCCTAAACCCCTAAACCCTAAACCCAAATTTCTAAAGCAGGCTTTAGGTTCGGCAGGGTATAGGAGTTTAGAGCTTGGGATTTTAGGGGTTCCAGGGCGGTTGTTTGGCGCTGCTAGGGTTGTTTTGAATCAGGTTCACAAAGCCAAGGCACCCAAAGATTTGGATGGGGTACAGAGTTTGTTAGGGTTCGATCCTAAACCAACAACCTTAAAGCTAAACCCTTAAACCCTAAACCCTAAACCCTTAAACCCTAAACCCTAAACCCTAAACCCAAAACCCTAATTTAAGGAACTTCCAGGAGAGACCCGCCCCAGGCCGTTTGAACCGTTTGCAACCCATTAAAACGTCAGTTCACACCTACATACGGTTGATGATATAAATCCTGCATGACCCATAATAAGGAATATATACGTATCATGGTATATTCCATATTATGGGTAATGCAGGATTTATATCATCAACCGTAGTACAGCAGTCTAAATGATTAGAATGCAGTTTTGCGGCATGTCTTTCGTATGCATAAACTGCGGAACCCTCAGGAGCAATATTGGCAAATCTTCCGGCCTTCAAAGTATCCACTAAGCCCTCTTTACAGTAAGTCGCGGTCTTCCCCGATCAAAGCCGAGACGCATTTGCTTGCTGTGTGTTACTTCCCACGTGCATGGCAGGAAGGGTTTGGGCTGTATGGTTTAGGCCTACGGTTCGGGAATCAGTCGGAATGAGTGTTTAGGAATTAGGATTCAAGGTGTAGGTGGGAGTAGTTTGATTACTACTCATTAGGACCTAGGTTCAGGATCCCCAATTGAGAGGGTCTATGTGCCTATAGACTTACGGGGTTCCTCTTAAGGTACGTCAAAGTATGAAGGCACATGGACCATTAGGAATACGGTTGACAATAACAACCAAGCATTGCCCGTAATAAGGAACAGACCATAACCCCATAGTTTTGGGTCATTAAGGTATGCAGGGTTTGTAACATCAACCGTAGTATTCATACTTTTTTCTTCGGGTAGACATAAATGCAGGACTGGGTGTAAGCGGCATCCACTTCGAGAGCCCGATCACCCAAAAGCACGCTATTACAGAAGGACTACACTACACATAACATAAGGCCTTCATGTTTATAATACCGGTTTCGGGGAAAATTTTGCCATGATTCTGATCAGGAACCCCCAAAATAGTATTGGTAGTTTTTTATAAGGCCCCTACATTATACTACCCATGGCCCCATGTCGTCCTTCAGATATCCCAAAATCCTAAAGACCATATGACGCCCACAGAACCCTTAAGGGAACCCTTTTAGCGCTTCTTTCGCCCTTATAAGGGAGCAACCCTGAAGACCCGAAAATAAGGGTGGTGGCGGCAGCGGCAGCTCGACGGCGAGTTCGCATGGATCCTGGAGATTAGGTGCCTTGTAGGGTTTTGGGGTTTAAGATTTCGGGTTCTTAGGCTTGGGTTCTGGCCATTAGGCTAGCTTTCGGTTCTCGCCCTTCGTGGCGTTAGGCTAAGGGTCTAGGGTCTCAGTGTTCAGGTTTCCAGAGCTAAGATTTCGGGTTCTTAGGCTTGGGTTCTCGCCCTTCGTGGCGTTAGGCTAAGGGTCTAGGATCTATAAGACTTCGGGTTCTTAGGTTTGGGTTCTCGCCCTTCGTGGCGTTAGGCTAAGGGTCTTCGGGTCTAAGACTTCGGGTTCTTACGTTTGGGTTCTCGCCCTTCGTGGCGTTAGGCTAAGGGTCTAGGGTCTCAGTGTTCAGGTTACCAGACCTAAGATTTCGGGTTCTTAGGCTTGGGTTCTCGCCCTTCGTGGCGTTAGGCTAGTTTTCGGTTCTCGCCCTTCGTGGCGTGAAGTTTGTCGTGGCTAGATTTAGGTTCTCGCCCTTCGTGGCGTTAGATAGGGTAGGGTTTAGGCTTCGGGCTCTTTAGTGTGGGTGGTGTAGGGTCGCGGTTTGGGGTTCTTTAGGGTCGGGTTCACGCTCTTCCTGGTGTTAGGGTAGGGGTCTTGGGTTCTGGGGGTTTCTGCGTTGGGTTCTCGCCCTTCCTGGTGTCAGGCTTTGCATCGCGTTCGGGTTTGGAATGGACTTTTGCTTTCCTTGCTGTAGGTTTGGGAGGCAGGTGTGTGTTTGGGTAGCTCATTAATTGATTCCTTCGGGGTGAAGGGCCCCTTTAAACCCTGTTACACCCAGAATCCCTAAACTCCTAAACCCTGCTAATTAAAAGAACCCTCCTAGAACAAATAACCTCGCGTGGCTTGTCCATGTGTTAGTGGAAACTTACTAACCCTGACAAATTCTGAACTCCTAAACCCTAAAGCACTAAATATTTAAACCCCTAACTAAATAACCGCCTTGCCCAAGACGGTCGACGGTGCTTCTTCGTCTTCGAAGCAGCAGAGGACCACCTGTGGTTTAACAATTGATAAGGTTTTGGGGTTAGTCAGGGTTTAATGGCATAGGGTCTAAGTTTAGGTTTTAGGGTTTCGGCTCGGGGGCGTCTGGTATGGTTTGAGGGTTGAAGGTTGATTTACGCAACCCTTGTGATTCTGGCTGTTAACAACCCAATGACCAGGAACACCCAGTAAATCTCAGCTCCAGCTATATTATATCCTAAGGGCGAATGTGTGGATTAATTCAAGGCATTTGCACCCTGAACCCGGGGAGCCTGCACCAACATTACACTGGGTTCGCCTAAAGCCGGGTCCTTCATTCAATCCGGGGGTTTCAGGGATTGGAGATTCTGTTTCGGATTCGCGTCTTGACATTGAGGCTTGGGGTTTTGCAGTTTGGAGTAAGAACATCTGTCTTCAGTTCAATCCATACAGGAGAAGCAGCACTAGCATCCCAACGAAGCACCTAGATTGATTTCGGAATTGGGATTCCGGGGCTATACCTCTATGAGCTTTCCCGGAGCTAGCCCCCGAGGAAGTTTGAGTTCAACCTTCTTAGATGATTCTTCCCTACACCCTAAACCCTAAAGCAGCCTCTTTTCGATTCAAACAGTGTGCATGCAGACTCAGGAGATACTAGCAACCCAGTGCACACTCCAAACTCCAGCTTGGATTGTCCGAGTAGTAGGAGCACCGAATCTTCAGAAAATCGAACCCAAAACCCGAAACCATTTGTAAATATGCCGCTGAAGCTCAAGCTGAGTGTCGGTTCGTATGCAAGCGAGCCCCTAGAACTTCAGGGTTTTAGCTCACCTAATCTGGCTTAGGGCTTGCCTCAGCTTAGGGCTTCAGCTCACCTAATCTTGGGGCTTTAAGTCTTAACTGTAATCTTCGAGGATTATCCTTTGCCTTGCCTCTCGAACCTAAACCCAAGCCCGGGAGACGAAGTATATGTGCGCAAACCTTAACACGAAAGGGTGGAGCTCTAAGCCAGCAGATTCCAATGTATCACTTCAGGAAGTCAGGGGATATCAAGCAGTAACGAGCGGCAGGGTTGAGGCGTCCTCACCCTGCTGCTCGGTAGTAATAAGAATATGTAAATTTCAAACCCAAAGCCACAGCAGTGGTCATTCCCCTTGAAGGCTAATTTGATTTCTTAACGCCCAAAACTAACCTTGGGGCTGTATTTTCACCTAAGTTTAGGGCTTCCGCTGACTTAACGTTTAGGGCATCGCGTCGCCATGTCAAGCAACTGGTGGCGAGACACGTATTTTCAAGGGCGCAGAGGAGGATGGAACAAACACTCTGCAAAAGCCCGTCCGAAGCCTCCCGGGCCTCCTCCGACTGCCGCCCAGGAGGATCCAAGTAATATTTCTTTCTCTGTGAGAATGTACTTGATTTATTCATTTGGGTGAAAAAACTAAGCAGCTATGCAAATTCCAAGGCACAAGTCGTCCCTCCCAGACCAACTTTGCCAGATGCACTGCAGAGAGCGTGGGCATTTGCAATGCAAGAGGCCTTCGATTCTGAAATATGAGCCGAACCAATACTGTAGTAATTTTTCTGCATGTTTTGCATTATATTATAATGGGCTCGCCAGGCTGGCTTCGTGAATCCCGTGCCGAATGCACCGTCGGATGCTGCTGAGGATGGGGCCCAACATCAGGATGGCTCTGCGTCTGAGAGCAATGCTGCTGAGGATGGGCCCCAAAATCAGGATGGCTTGAACGCGGCTGGCTCGGAAGGCGATGTGGAACCCTCATCAGACGAGCTGCCTGGTGCAGACGTCGAACCTGAGCCTGCTGATGACGACTTGGAGGGCATGGACATTCCAGGCGAAGCAATGTCTGGAAATCCGAGCGGTGCGGAAATCCGTGCAGTCGCTGAAGAATCTGGCCCTGGAAAAAAACAACGAGATCCTTGGGTGCCTTGTCAAAGCTTAAACTGTAACCTTTTACCAAAATCCCGACCCTCTCCTCGTTTTCTTAAGTTTCCGCACCTAGACCCTTTTCGGGTTGTTTTCTTTGCGAGGCGGTGGCACCCCGTGACGACAGTGTGGACTCGAGCGAGGTGGCCGCATCTTGGACTTGTTCTTCATGGCAATTAAAGTTACTGCCATTGTAGTTTTTCTTAAACGTTTGGGGCTTATACAATCCTACTATAGTATACCAATAGGATAGCCTCTTTTGGCCCCTGAACCCTAAACCCCAAACCCAAAACCCTAAACCGCTTAATTACTAAACGTTTATAAACCCTTCAGCACATCGCGCACGTCATCCTTTCCACCAGCGACGACACGTGGAATCGCGGGCAGATGCTGAATTATTTTACACTCCGGTGCCGCAAGGACCACAGGATGTTCGTGAAGGCGGTGCTGAACCGCCTGAGCATCAGTCTTCAGACATCACATCGTCTCTCGGCCATTGCTTGGGCTCCTTGTTCTAAGTTCCAGGCCTAGTTATATAAACTATAATATATTATGCAGGAGTCCAAAATCCTATTTCCGTCATTCAGGCCAGCTTCCTGATGACTTCGTCAGTGTTGCCAAGCTGATCCCGGAAGATTGCCTCGCTGACTGTCCATTCGTGTGGGGCATGCTGCAGCAGGACATAATCAATTAGTCGGTATGCCGTATACCGTTATGCCTTAGTAAATTAGTAGCTATTGATGATTACGCTTTCAACCCTGAGGACAAAGCTGAACTGCAGCAGCCTTCAAAGAAGTCACGGCGATGATCCTGGCGTAGACTTGCGTGTCACAGCTCTTTGAACTGCCCACGGGCTTGTATAGAACGAGCATGTGCACGCAGAATGTGCTGGATGCAGCCTGGCCCGCGGAATACAAGTGTTTAGGACTTATGGATGGATTTAGTAGGCCATTCAGGGTTAAGGTTCATTGGGGAAGGGTTTAGGTTAAATTCAACACACGATTCTGGGCGTACTAGAGTGTACGGATACAAAATCTAAGTTGCGGGTTTAGCCCACATTGTCAATCCTCAAACCAGATGACCTGTCGTTTCATATCCGGTTGATTTCCTGCAACATCCATAACAAACCCTGAAAAACACGGAACCTCCAACACCTTGAAACTTGATCATCCTTAGAAACCCTAAGTCCAGAAACCCTTAACCCTGAATGTGCTGAACCTACAAACTCAATTCCAGAAACCCTGCCTGAACCCCCTTCACCCTGAACCCTCAAAACCCAAATCTAGAAATCCTACACTGCAAAACGTCCCGAGCCTAGAAACCCAAATCCAGAAACCCCAAACCCCCTAGACCGTGAAGCCTGGAAAGTCTAAACAGCTGCCATGAATTGCAGGACTTCCCGCTGCTGGCCGCATTTTCTGTGCAAGGCCAAGGCTCTTAAATCTTCTGTGGGGTTCTTAGGCACATATAGGCTTGTATAGGTTAAGGGGTTAGAGAAGAAGGAATTTTCGTATAATGGATAGGCTGGATAGGCAAGGGATACTGCCCCCACTCAGCAACAGTTGGGTACTATTCATAATATAGATTAGAGATATATTAGGCCCTTCATAGTATCCCTATTACAGACTGTCACTGTGAGGGGGCAGTATCCAAGATAGGGGTCTATTGTAAATAGAAGGGTTGGCCTTATAATTAGAATTTATGTATAACTTATTATCAACTTAGACTAAGTGTCGGTTTAGGCAGGGTTTATTTTCAGGGGCTTGCATCCAAGGGCTTTGTGGTCTGGTTTCTATAAATGTTAGAAGCAATTGTGTAGGGTTTCCAAGTGTTTGGTCGCAGGTGTATTGAGTTAAAAATGTAAGGTTCCGGTCGAAGGGTTAGGGTTCTGCTGAGCCAGTGGTTGATCCGGGCTTAGGATAAGGGTCCTTATTAGGGTTTCTTATATGGATCCTACTGTTTTGGGGTATTAGGACCAGGGTTTCTTCATCAGGTTCCTATATTAGGGGCCTCGCCCTTCGCGGTGTTAGGGGTATTAGGGTAGTTTGGGGTGTTACATAGGGTAGGGGTCTCGCCCTTCGTGGCGTTAAATTTGGTTGTGCGGCCACCCTCGGGTTTGTGCTATGTTGCTTTGGGATTTCTTGACAAATCGTGTAATATAGGGGCCTAGATTAGAACGGCTATTAATAAAAGGGTGGGGTCCCGTCGTGGCTTCAGCTAGTTTTGGGGTTTAAATTAGTATTTACACGGTTTAGTATTTAGGGTTTCGACAGCACAATGGCAGGCGGCATGGCTTCAGGCGCTAAGTCCGCTGAGCTTGCTACAAAACGGGATGTTTTAGATTTAGGGTTTATTTTATTTGGCACCGGGATCCGCCTAGACCCTAAACCGCTCAACAAACTCCCCAAACGCAACAAAGGCCGGCACCCCCAACCAAGCGAGCCAAACCCTACTCCTATTTAAAGCCTTCTTTAAAGCAGGTTCCAGAAACCAGGTATTTAGCAAGAATTGCCTAAAACCCCTGGTTCTTGGAACCCTACCTACACCCAAAAGCAAACCCGAGCCTAACGCCACGAAGGGCGACAACCCTACCCTATTCAACTTAACACCCCGATTACCCTAACACCCCTGCCCTAGACCCGTGAGGTTGTGGCCTGCTGCCGCTCTCGGCTCCTTCGGCACTTCTCGGAGGCGGGAAAACTTTCGGGTTTAGGGCCTAGGATTTAGGGGGAAACCTTTGTCTCTGGGGCTCTTGGATGCGAAGCAGGACTTTAGTGTTGAAGGTTTAGGGTTGGGGGTTAAGGGTTTGGGCTGGGGTTCAGGGTCCCACACTTCTATCCGTCGTATCTCCTCACTCCCCCTCCTCGCAGCCGTCCCTTGTAATTCAGGGTGTTGAGGGTGCATCA
Organism: Symbiodinium sp. CCMP2592; assembly: GCA_905221615.1. Lineage (NCBI taxonomy): Eukaryota > Dinophyceae > Suessiales > Symbiodiniaceae > Symbiodinium > Symbiodinium sp. CCMP2592. The sequence continues at coordinate 1,282,491 of CAJNDT010005958.1, forward strand.
GGGTATGGCTCGGCTAGGGGGGCTTTAGGATGTTTGGGGGTGGTGCCCCAGGGTGCGGCTAAGCCTCTGTAATTGAAGGAACTCCCAAAACCCTGAAGTTGGATCTTCTGCCCTTGGGGGTTCCCCTTGCATTGCCTTGCACAGGTTATTGAACGATTGAGATTTCTGGGTCGGGGCTTCAACTTTGAGGTTTGGGGATTCCCCTTGCCTGGGTTCGGGCTTCAAGTTTCAGCTTTTGAGGGGTTTGGGTTCGACCCCGCGTTTCTCTTTCAGTTGAGCTTGAGGATTCTGGTCGCCGCCTCAACAGCAGAGTCTTCGCCAACCCCCCCCCCCACCACAGCCCTAGACCCTAAGGCATGTCCGAGTTGTGAGAGCGTAAACCCCAAACACACCTCGGTAATTCCCTGAACCCACCCTCCGAGCTCCAAAATCGATTCCCAACACCCTAAATTAAATACTAAACTCAAGCACCTAGCCTTAGGGCTTTTTCAGCAGTTTTACCTTAGGGTTTCTAGTTCACTAGATCTTAGCTCACTTTACCTTAGGGCTTCGGCTCACTTAGCCTTAGGGCTTTAGCTCACCTAACCTCAGGGCTGTAGCTTATTTAACCTCGGGGCTTTAGCTCATCTTTAGCTTCGGGGCTTTGGATGCCATGTCGTCGAGCTCTCATTATCGCGACATTTACCACGACGGGCGGCGTGGTGGTCACAACAAGAAGAGTCGCCTCAAGGTCCGGGGTTTTTTTGCGGGTGCAAAGGGTTTGGGTTTAGGTGTTGCTTTTTCTAGGGTTACACTTGCTGAGGTTCCGTTTCCTAGACAGGCCACCCGGAAGAATTGAAGCAATCTTTTCTTTGTGAGGGGACAGCATTAATTATTAGGTTCAAAATTAAGGAGCTAACTATTCTAACTTAAGAAGGCCGTCACCGTCCCTGCACGTGTGCCTGTGGCAGAAGATGCTGGCCCTTCTGAGAATGCTGGCCCATCCATGCCATCGGGTTCCGAAGCTTGTCGTGATCTGGCAACTGTCATAACCTTTTCTTAGTAGCTGAGTGGATAGACTTTACACTTTTCGGGATAATATTACCCACTATGAAACTAAAAGTGTACACTTTTTCTGGCTTCTGAACTCAGCAACTAAGTTTTCGTTGTCTGGAGATACTTAGCACGGGGTTTAAATCAAAACATAGCAGCCAAGGGCGTTGTGGTTCCTGCACGGCCACCGTCGGCTTTTGCAGGCGAAGCTTCTCTGGCAATTGTCATAATCTTTTCAGCTGAGCTTGTGAGGGACGATTCTTTGTGAGGGGATAATCTACTATTTGCTTAAGAGCCCCCAAAAAACAAAAAATATATTCCTTATGGGTGAAAATATAGGGATTATTATTTTTATTGTTGGGGGGTTTCTTAAGCAAATAGTTGTAATCGTACTTAAACAAAATAAGCAGCCAAGGGCAGGGTTGTGCCTCCCAGATTGCCTTCTGGCTCTGCTGGCACTGGCGGCGAGGAGGCAGAGCTTCAGTCAGTAGGAGCACTGATTCAATCAAGACTATAGAGGGCACACAAGCACATTTGATTTGGTAGTCCCTGCCAAGTGGTATGACCCTGGATTTCCGTAGTGCAAAGTAAATAACCCTTCCCACACCTGAAACCTCAGGAGGCGGACGTGCCCACTCCTACGTCGATTGCCGGCGTGGACATAGCTGGCGAGGAGTCGGAGGAGGGTGATGTCGACGGGGTGGACATAGCTGGTGCGGAGCCGCCGACTGCTGGGCGGGATGTGGAGCCGGACTTCAGTGATGCCCGCGATTGGGCTGCTTGGGCTATTTTTCGGAATATTTGATCGGTTTTAGGGTTTAGTGTGATTTAGGGTTGCGATATTGGGGCCGTGATTCATGCCACAAGGCCGCGGCGTGGGAGGCCGTTAGGGCTGCAGCTGCTTCTTCGGCTCCGGCAGCTGCACCTGGCTCTGAAGAAGCCCCTGCTGCAGGGGCTCCCCAGCCTTTGGAGGACGTGCCCGCCACTCGACCGGTTTTGGACTCCGTAATTTCATAAGGCTTGAACTTTAAACCCAAACCAAACCCTTCTATGCGGGCTGCGTCTTTGCTAGGTAGCAGGAAAAACCTTAAAGGCATAAGCATAACTCGCACAGGTGCTGGTGAGTGCCATTGACCAGCATATTCCTTTGGTCAATGGCTGGTCGTACATCCAACTCGCAGATGGCACCAGGTATTATGAACACCATGTGGGCAGATGCATATCCTTTTCGCGCCCGGGCTCGCTACAACCTGTTATCGAGGTTCCGCCCGAGGAGTATGAATTGGAGCTCCTTCCCTGGCAGCTGTGGTGCAAGTGGGGGGACAGAGATTTCAAATACTGGTGGAATCCTGATACCAGATGCTCCGCTCATTTCTCCTGCTTCGCTCCTTGGCTTTGTTTGGTTTATTTTGGTATAGGCTTGAGGACTTTAGGGTTTAGGACTTAGGAATAGGGCTCCAAACTGACAACTCAGGAGGATGCTCTGCATGAGGCCAAGCTGCGGTTCAACAAGAGGAAGCGGGAGGAGAACGAGCGAAAGGATGCCGAAGCCGCTCAGGAGTTGAAGCGGCGGCAGCGACGGAGGTGAAAAAAGCGGTGATGCCAGTGCTGATGTATCCCCCAACACCTTAAGACCGCAACCCTCACACAGCCCCCCAAGCTTTGCACTAATGTAGCGATGCTTATGAATGTAGATCAGTCACTTTTTCTTCAATCTCCCTGCCAAAACGTAGGCCGCAAACGAAGCCCGTGAACCCTAAACTCCACAATCCTTCGCTGAGCTTAGAGCTTCAAGCCACTCAACACCCTTATGTTAGACCACTCGCAGCTTGCCAGGCCGATGCGGAAGACAGCGGACCGGAGGCCAGTCAGGTGGTCTTTCCTGCATAAGGGTTTTGGGCCCAGGGTTGAAGGGCTTATGGCGGTTTGGGGCTTCTGCTGCGGGTTCGGGGTGTTCATAGCATACTGCTGAATACATGCTCAAACCCTAAACCCTCAACCCCTGCCAGGTGTTTTGGGATTCCTGGGGAGAACGGGCCTATTGCATTTAAGCAAAAATCCTAAACTCTGTTCGCAACTGGTAGGATGTAAAACTGTACGACTCAGCTCCTTGCCCATAGGTCATGTTTCTCAAACTTGGGTTCTAAGGGCTGGGTAGACTGTCATTTTCTTTTTTATGAATACCTACACCTTTAACCTTAAGCCCGAAACCCTAAGCCATTACTACTACTACTACTACTACTACTACTACTACTACTACTACTACTACTACTACTACTACTACTACTACTACTACTACTACTACTACTACTACTACTACTACTACTACTACTACTACTACTACTACTACTACTAATAGTAATAAGAATAGTACTAAGAATAAGAATAATACGGTGGCTAGTTTCGGTTCTCGCCCTTCGTGGCGTTAGGCTAGGTTTCGGTTCTCGCCCTTCGTGGCGTTAGGCTAGGTTTCGGTTCTCGCCCTTCGTGGCGTTAGGCTAGGTTTCAGTTCTCGCCCTTCGTGGCGTTAGGCTAGGTTTCGGTTCTCGGCCTTGGGGGTCTTAGGTTTCGATTTCGCCGTACTAGGACTAGCACTGTTAGGGCGACGACGACTAGTACCACGGGGTTTCGGACTTACAGGGTTTATAGGGGTTGAGGTTTAGAGTTTGGCGTCACAGGACCAGGCTTCATTGTGTTGTGTAGTAGTAGTAGTAGTAGTAGTAGTAGTAGTAGTAGTAGTCGTAGTCGTCCTCGTGGTACTGGCAGCACTAGGTTGTGGGCACAAGAACACTTGTGGGTCCGTATCTGGACTTATGCATCCTTGGACTCGGGGTTTCGGCTGCATAAAGCCGGTCTCAAACCTCCAAACTTTACAGCTCCTGATCTTCTTGACCCCAAGGCCAAACCCACCAAACCCGATGCCGTGGGGTTAAGGTCTCGGGGCCACCACTACTGCTACAAGAGACAAAGAGGAAGAGGCAAGATCAGAGGCAGGAACAGAGGAAACACAGCTTCGAAGACACCTAAGAACAGCTCCAACACTTCGTTTTTCCTGCAAACTCTGCAACCGGTTGTTCCTACTACTACTACTACTACTACTACTACTACTACTACTACTACTACTACTACTAGTATATCAGACGTCGCTACTACTGGCAGAGCTAGTCGAAATGCCGCAGGCAGTGGTCCAGTGGCACTACATCACAAAATGGCCCGGGTCAGCGACTCAGCATATCCTGGACCCTAACCTGCCAGCCTCGTGCGAGTGTCTGAATCGATTTTGGCCCGAAGCAGAAACCGGCTGAGGAAACTGGGGTGAGGTTTAAGCTTTCGTGCTCCATGGGCCTAGGGTGAAGGACTCACTCTAATGGGGTTGCCCGGGACTCAATATTTGGCATTCGGGTTAGGATTTTTTTTTCTGAATTTCTGGCGTCGGGTATAGGGTCAGTAGAGGTCCTTGGATGGTGGTGTTACGGTGGAGATTGGGGTGTTGGGCTAGGGGTCCGGGGTCTCGGCGTTAGGTTTGTGGCCATCCCTACTTCTGGATGTAACGGATCCTGCAAACTTTAGTCCGCTGAGGCGTACCGCCTGACGCATCCTAGCACCCCAACAGTCTCTATTCTGACACCCGACACCCCCAACCTAACTAACGCCACGATGGGCGAGACCCCTAACCGAACCCGCCAACCCAACAAGCTCTACCCTACCACCAGTTCAGCAACTCCCATCCAGCACACCCGACATCTGCATCTATGGTTGGGCCCAAAACTGCCTTCCCCAGTTCCACCTTGTCCGAAACAGCCAACTTCAGGATAGGGTTCTTAGAAAGTGACGCCATGCGTGTCGCAGCATTGCCTTGCAAAAGGCGCAGTGGATCAAAGCTGAAGCATGTGGATGCCTTACATCCAGGAAGCTTACATTGAAGCGGTTACAGCACGACAGTTGGCATTGCCATCACAACATAGCTACTTAACTTACAGGAAACCTCGGGACCACGAAAACTTGCTCTTTGCCTTGCCCCTCGAACCTAAACCCAAGCCCTGGAGACGAAGTATATGTGTGCAAACCTTAACACGAAAGGGTGGAGCTCTAAGCCAGCAGATTCCAATGTATCACTTCAGGAAGTCAGGGGATATCAAGCAGTAACGAGCGGCAGGGTTGAGGCGTCCTCACCCTGCTGCTCGGTAGTAATAAGAATATGTAAATTTCAAACCCAAAGCCACAGCAGTGGTCATTCCCCTTGAAGGCTACTTTGATTTCTTAACGCCCAAAAAGTTGGACCCTGGACCCTAGACCCCTTCTCTCTCTCTCTCTCTCTCTCTCTCTCTCTCTCTCTCTTTCACGCCATGCCACCCAAGACCGAGCAGCGCCGGCCCATGACCGAGCAGCGCCGGCTGAAGAAGAGGGCTCGAGAGAAGGTCAGACCTGGAAGAAAGAAGAAAGCGGCCCAGTATGAACGAGAAGCGGAGAGACCTGGCCAGCAGACTCGTTTGGCTGCTTCGCAGAGCTCGCAGGGCATCGAGCCGCTGAATCTGCCGGCCTTTGAGCCCAGCTGTGCTGGCACGCCTGGGCTCTGGAACGAGGCGGCGACACTGGTCGTCAACAAGCGCTCTCGCGGCATTCTTCCTGCATGTGCTGACGCGCCGCCCATCACCTGTGCACTGATTGCAGCGTTTCTGCGCGTTTTTTTCTTCACGAGGCCTTCATCTGACGGCGACGATCTTACACGTCGTTTCGGAGAGGTCGAGGACATGGGCAATTCCTGGTTTCGGCTGCCTTTTCTTGGTCTGTCTGGGGTGCCCCCTGCAGAGCCCGACAGCGTGTGGCTGCGCGGCTGGCATGGCTTCAAGCTGGAGGCACTGTATGCCATCGTCAACCAGGCGAGGCTGCGAGCGTCTGCCGACGCTGCTCGCGGAGACCGATTTTTTGACGGCAGACCCGGGGTCTATCTTCACAGGGATAGTTTGGCGTCCAAATGCGAGAATTACATGCAGTACGTGCCGCTGAGTGGGGACGGACTTCTCTGGGCTTGCAAATGGGAGCTCCGCTACAACCCTGAAGGCTCTGTGAAGGCCGGCAAGAAGACGGATCAGGTGATCATGGCAGAGAGCTTCGTCCAGCTGGCAGCCCTGTGGGTCTCGGTACATACACGCGATTCTATTCCTGCGAGCTGTCATGTGCAGTTGCACTGGGATCCTCTGAAGGAGGCGCCTCCGTCATGAGCCGTGTCGGTGAAACGAGTGCCACATTCAGTCATAGGATTCCCTGGTTTCCTGGCGACTCATGCCTGCTGCACTTCTGGACTGTCTGCCTCAGGTCGCGCGGACACGCGGCCTTGGGACCTGCGCTGCCAGGCCTGGGTTGTACAATGGTCATAATACGATTCTAAACCCTAATACTTGTTTGGCGACTCAGCTGTTGGGAAAGTCAGGTGCGGTCTGGATGCTTTAGGCTAGAATACGCTTTGCGGTTCCAGTGGTGTACGTGTTCCTCATACAGGTTCCGGGTCTGGGGCTCTCGGGTTTGATAGCGTACGAATTGAATTTTGGCTTCTGGCATGAGATCGTTAAGTCTCACCCCCAAAGCCTCTGAGTTAGGGTTGAGAATTTTGCGGTTTAGGGTTTAGGGTTTCAGTTTAACCTCTAATCTTACACACAAAACGAGGCCAAGTCTGATACTCAGGCTGAGTCTTGTCCGTGAAACAGAAACTGAAACCAGATGCCTGAACCTTACCTCTTCTTCCTAAGTCCGCCCCGCTCCCCAGACCCACCAATGCTCGAAACCCAGGCCCCTCTCCAAGTCCTGCCTTAAGCTAGATGGTTGGGGTTTTGCGGCCGGAGTATTTCCCGTTTGCGTGAAGAAGACTAAGTTTCTTAAGGCCAACTCTTCATGCTCGTTGATCCTGTCCTTGGAGAAGTACATGCCGGTTTGTTATCGGTTTCGCTTTGAAAGTCTAGCCTCTGCCTTCAAGCCTGAACCCTGAAAGCTTCCCCGCTCTGCCACTGCTGAGAGCCGGGAAACTTTCAGGACTGTTCGGGGCCAACAGGTTCTTTCTGGCCCTGTCCCGCCGTGGCAGGAGATACAGGCGCCAGAAAGACCACGTAAGCCCGCAGGCCCGCAGGCCAAGCAACCAAACCAGGGTTCCAGGCCCGACTCACCAGAATCCGTGCCAAGCCCACATCGTACTCGGAAATCGCAATCCTAGTATTCCCCAGCCGCCATCAAGCATCCAAACCCCAAGTGAAGCCTTAAGCTGAAGCCGCTTGCGTTGAAGAGCACGAGACGCTGCAATTCTCAGCCATGGAGATGCCCGCCCCACAACAAGATCCGTCTCGGAGGCCCGATTGCATGCCCATCCATTAAAAGGATGAAATGAGGGCAGCGTTAACTGCCGGCGAGCCATAAGGAAGTGGAAGCCTCCACCGTGGCCGCCCAGCAGGACAGAACTGTGCCTCCACGGCCTCGCATCCCGTGGCCACAAGCGCCGGCTCGTGTTGCCGGGAAGATTCCGCGCGGCAACGTTGTGCCGATCGCGGCTTGGCAACAAGTTGACTTGGACGGCACGGCACACTGCGAGCTCTGCCGAAAGGCCCCGAGCGAGAACCGGGACACATCTCCATGCTGAGCTTGAGGCCAGACCCTAAACCCTAAACCCTTGGCCCTGGGCTCAAATGAAATAAACTTAATTAAGCCTTTAGCATTTCGGGGTTTTAGGCGGGTTTCTGCGGCTGCCGAGGCCTGACCGTCGACCCAAGGCTGCCAAAAGGGTCTAGGGTTCAGGGTTGGTTTATAAAGCGATCTTCACCCAAGGACTCTGATTTGTTACACATAGCTTCATGGTGCTGGTCTGGGAAAGTTGTCAAAGGAGCATCGAAGTTACGATGAAATCAATACAACTCACAGGCCTCGAAGCGTAAACCCGAGCTTTCTGGCGACCTGAAACCTTACGACCCGGACCCTTAAACCCCACATTTCCTGCGTTTGGGCTTGCCAAACTGACTAATTCACGACACACCGACCATGGTTCAGCCGTCCTCGGCCCTGCTGCTTTCAGCACACCGGGGTTTGGGTCCCAGGCATGGGCATCGCCTGAGGGTTTGGGTCCCAGACGTGAGCACTACTGGAGTGTTTGGGTAATCCCTTCCGGGTTCGGATTCCCGAAGTGTGCATGGCTTGAGGGTTTCGGGCCGGGACATGGGTGTCCGTGCAATTCTGTGTTCCAAGTCGAAGTTTAGATTTCAGACCAACAAGCACGATTCATACATAGGACTTTGAAATTTGAAGAAGTACTTTAATCCATGGTGGTATGATGCTAATAGTCGCAGCATGTGTCATTGTGGATAAGAATACCTAGCTAGGAGAAGAAGAGTATCAGCACTACTACTGCTACAACCACTACTACATCTGCTAGTAATACTAGTTAGTCTACCTAAGGGTTACTACGCTCTCCTTCAGGGTTGGGGTCCTAGAGCTGGGTCATGCTGGAGGGTTTGGGCTCCAGACGGGGCTGACCCCCGAAAATTCGGACTCGAATACATGGGTCTCGCTTCAGTTTTTTGAACCTTGCACGTACCAGGACTTTTAGGTCCTAGTACTTGTTTCGACTAGTACTGTTAAGTTAATAGTACCACTACCACGACTATTATTACCACTACTAACGACTACTACTACTACTACTACTACTACTACTACTACTACTACTACTACTACCAGTACTACTACTACTACTGCTACTACTACTACTAGTACTAGTACTCCTACTACTACTACTACTACTAATACTACTGTTCTTACTACTACTACTACTACTACAACTACTTACTACTACTACTACTACTACTACTACTACTACTACTACTACTACTACTACTACTACTACTACTACTACTACTACTGGTATTAGTACTAGTACTATTACTATTACTACTCGTACTACTACTACTACTTCTTCTTCGGCTACTACTACTACTACAAGTACTTGTACTACTACTATTACTACTACGATTAATACTACTACTACTACTAGTACTACTACTACTACTACTACTACTACTACTACTACTACTACTACTACTACTACTACTAAGACAACTACTAGTACTACTACTAGTACGACTACTACTACTACTACTACTACTACTACTACGACTACTACTACTACTATTACTACTACGACTGCTAATACTAGTCGTAGCACTACTAGTATTATTTACTACTACTACTACTAGTACTACTACTACTACTCTTACTACTACTACTACTACTACTACTACTACTACTACTACTACTACTACTACTACTACTACTACTACTACTACTTATACTACTATTACTACTACTACTACTATTACGACTACTGCTAGTACTAGTACTACTACTATTACTACTACTACTACTACTACTACTACTACTACTACTACTACTACTACTACTACTACTACTACTAGTACTCCTACTACTGCTACTACTACTACTGCTAGTAGTAGTAGTAGTACTACTACTACTATTATTACTACTACTACTACTACTACTACTACTACTACTATTCTTACTACTAATACTACTACTGCTGCTGCTAGTAGCATTACCAGACTAGTACCACTCTACTACTACTGCTGCTGCTGTCTTTGCAACTACTACTAGTACGCATCAACGCTTTCCCCCATGGTGTCAGTTTTGCTGCTGAGGATGAGCCTTTCTGGAACCTCTGAATCCAAACCCTCTATGTAATTCTGTGATGCAAACTCACACCCGCTAGCGCTTTGGCAGGCTTTGGCACCTTGTCGCTTGGACGAACATAGTCGCGAATCGCCTGGATGGGCGAGCCCGCGGGTTTTTTAAGCCTTTGCCTGGAGGGGCGAGCCGGTGGGTTCTATTGCGCAGTTCAGGGCGAGGGCGTGGTGGACAACTGGAAAATGCTGCTTTGCCGGTCCAGTTTCCCAGTTTCGGTGGTCTGGCATTCAGATCTAGATCAGAATCTTCGGGATCGGCGAGCCTGTGCATTCCTACACCCTGAACCACTGTAGCTTCTGGGATTCTGGTGTTCGTAGATTGGGCTCAGGGTTCCGTGTTTGGGTCCCAGCTTGGCACGACGGTTCAATGTCAGCTCCCAGCCCAGGGTAGTGGGCACCGCAATCGATCCTAGGTAGTGGGCATTGCAATCGATCCTAGACTTGGTTCAGGGGTAGGCTACAGTTCGGAAGATTTGATTCAAGAGACCGTGCTACAGCGACCAAGTTCATGTGTCGGGTGTTGGTCCTGGGATTCGGGCCCCAGACGTTGGTGTCGCACGAGGGGTTCGGCCCTGGATCTGCCCATCGCCCCATGGTTTGGGGCCCAGACGTTCAAGGACGAGGACTACTACGACTAGTCGTAGTTAATAGTACTATCTCCTGTAGTATTTGTGCCTAGTAGAATTTGTAGTACTATTACTTGTAGTACTTCGACTAATTATTACTACTACTACTACTACTACTACTACGACTACGACTACGACTACGATTACTATTACTACTACTACTACTACTGCTACTACTACTACTGTACTACTACTACTACTACTACTACTACTACTACTACTACTACTACTACTACTACTACTACTACTACTACTACTACTACTACTACTACTACTACTACTACTGCTCTTTTGTCTACTTGCCCATCGCCCGAGGCTTGGTCCCCAAACGTTGGTCTCGTTGGAAGGTTTGGGTCCCAGACGTTGGTAGCGCTGGAGGCTTTGGGTCCCAGACGTGGCTATCGCCGGAAGGTTTGGGCCGGCCGAGGTTGGGGATCACGGCTTTGGTTTTCAGGGTTTTGGGGGTTTTGGATTCAGGAATTTTGGGCTTCAGCGTTCGGCATTTCAGGGTTTAGGAGTGACTGCCTTTGTCAGGATCTTGATACGGCTCTGTGTCTGGGTGACTGCAGCGCTGGAGAAAGTGCTGACTCAGGCGCTGGCGAAAGTGCCGATTCCAGAAGCCCGAATGAACCGCCGAGTTGGCTTGTGTCAGGTTGGGCGATGCCTTGCTGCACCTACATCCTGCAACAGGTATATATACATATATACATACATACATAGAGTTGTTTAATTATGTATGTGTGTATAAGAGCAGCCTCGTGGCAGTTCTTGGCACGTGACAGTGTCAGCAGCGTCATTGCATAGGCAGTCGTGACATAGATTGTGGTGCCCTGCCTTTGTGTGACACAGCCATGTCCTGCAATACGGGGCTGAGACTGGCATTCGTGCAAGGTCCCGAGCCGCAGTGGCTGCTCCTGCCTCTTCTGTCGGTGTTGCCGAGACGAGGCAGTGGCACCTGCACCCTTGCTTGTTCTTGAGGAGCACAGTGTGGCATGTGGGCACGTCGCTTGATTTCACCGACACCTTTCTTGTGGCTCGAGACCTGACATGCACACTTGCAAGGGGGCCAACAGCAACAGGGTTCAACTCAGTCGACATTGTTTATCGTGGACATTCGCACGCTAACAAAATTCAGATAGAGCGGCAGGGGTGAGGCGTCCTCCTCCTGCTGCTCGTCAAGCAGGATCCTAGCACAGAGTCAAAGCTAAGCTCATAGAAGCCGTTAATGCCCAAGAAATCGAGCATTCCACACGTCCCTGAGCAGGAAGCAACTAACAGACTTCAGGTGGCGATGCGACTGTCTAGTGCACCAGATTGTTATGTAGGAAGATAACATCAGTAGTGCCATTTCCCCAGTTGCATTTCCCCAGAACCCGTCTAGGCGGCATCAAAGTTCTAACTACTTGCTTTTGTTCAACGCTGCCACACGGCCATCATGGCACCACGATATTGGGAGCACAAGGACACTGATTCCCATCTGACATGATTCCGAAACACCGGACTTGTCATTCAGGATTACCAGAGAGCCAACCAAGCTCAGAGATGGCAGCAGACAGCCAGAGCTCAGGACAGTTTCGGGTGTACATTGAGTCGGGCCTGCGTTAGTTTTGCCTGGACCAGGAGTCAGCGTCCTGGTGGCAAGGGCAGTCAGGAGATGGAGAGACAATGGAGGCCGAGGGTTGTTGTGCTCCTGCCATGTCATAGCGGATTTGAGTCTGGAGCAGGTGAAAGAAACCTGGGGCATCAAGGAGGCATGAGAGTAGAAGGGTTCTGCATTCGGATGAGTGGTCTTTGATTTTTCGGCATGTGAACAGGAGCACGAGGATGACTCCTGGCGCCAGTCAGGAGCTGGGCAGACAACGGAGGCCGAGGCTCGTTGTGACCCAGCCCTTATCATTTCGGTTGTGACTCTTGAGCAGGCGAAGCAAGAGTGGAGCAGAAAGGAGGCATCAGAGTAGAAGGGTTCGGCATTCGGCCCAGTGGTGTTTGCTTTTGCTCCCTGTGAACAGGAGCATGAAGCAAGAGCAGCTGCCTCTGCCAAGTGGCCGCCACCAGTCCCCCCGCCACCCGGACCACCGCCAGGGCCACCTCCACCGGCACCACCGCCACCTCCAGCGAGTCCACGCCCGGAAGCCGGTTTGCAGGCCAGCTCTATTGAGGAAGCCAGGTAAACCTTAAGCTACTTGACATCAAAACAAGCCGCTGCCAGGACCAGAAGGACGACACGGACGATTTAGAGGAAGTGGAAGTGGAAGAGGAGGCACGGGTCGCTCTCGTAAGGAACTGAGCGCTGGAGAGAGTGCTCGAAGGTCCTGGCAGGTCTAGTCTAGGAACTGAGCGCTGGCGAAAGTGCTCAAAGGTCCAGTAGGTCTAGGAACTGAGCGCTGGTGAAAGTGCTCAGGGTTAGACTGACTCAACAGTTCGTCACTCTATTGCCCTGCAGGCACCTTCTTCATCCTCGATGCCGGTTCCACTGACGAGCATAGCCTCTTGGATGCGACGGCCGAGCGCAGGAACGTTGAAGAATCAGAAAATGCAGAAGCAAAAGCAACAACAGCCTGGCCACGAGAAGTCGCAGCAGCAGAGCCACAAGCAGGACAGTGCCCAGTTCAGGCGCGACTTAGGTCGTGCAGAGAAAAAAATAGCTTCACTTCAAGCCGAAAACACTCGGCTGCAATATGAACTCCACAAGAGGGACACAGAGGCCATGTGTGGCTCCTTGCTATACCGGCAGCAAGTGACGCACCAGAAGGAAAGTCAAGAGGCAGCGCAACAGAAGGCCAGGACGTGTTCCGTTGCTGAAAGTTGTCATGTTGCTTGGTTGTTAGTCTTAGTCTTGCCAGGCGAAGGCGGAGCAAAACCTCAGAGTCGAGGCTGAGCAAACAGAGCAGGAGCTCAGAGGCCAAGCTCTGGAGACCTCCAAGAAGCTCCAGGACAGGTCATGCTGATGGCATCATGTTGTTGTAACTGTTAAATCCGTTGTTTCGTGCCAGGAGCAGCAGGCCATTCGCATCAAGGAGCTGGAGGCTTCGCTGAAGGATCTCCGGGCCGAGAAGGCCTGGCAGGCACACATCTACTTTGAAATTTCTGCTTTAAACTGTTCTCCATGAGGACAGATACAAGTCCATGACGGGGTCCATGAGTACACAGCTGGAGACGTCGAAGGCCGGTGCACTTCATTCCCCGAACTCACGGCCACTGCGCATCAGACCTCTGCAAGGCCGAGATCGACAAGCTGTCGAAGCTCTTGAAGGACGCCCAGCTCCAAGAGACGAGAAAATCCGAGGAGTTGAGGCAAGCCTTGGACGCCGTTGAGCGAGGCAAGGCCTACAAGGCCGGACAATCATGATCTGATGTTTACGCTCAACCCTAAACCCTAAAGCGTGTCAGGTCAAGACAGACGCAAAGGTCTCCGAGTTGGAGACCTTGATCCACGACGTTGTCACCGAGAAGGCCAGGAAGGGTCCGATATTCGGCCCCCAACAGAGCCCACGTCCCGCGGGCAGGACAAGTGGAAAAAGCTGGCGAAGGAGATGGGCGCGACGATGGACAAGCGCCGGGCCTCTGTGCTGCACGTTTGGACGCAATCCTTTATTTGAAGCAATCCTCTCTTCTGTGCCCCACCAAGGCTTCGGACGCCCGAGATGCAAAAGCCAAGGAGGCCGAGAAAAAGGAGGCCAAGGCGGCCAAAAAGACCCAAGAGAAGGAGACCCAGCAGGCCTCCACCAAGGTCCGAAAGGCTCCGGCGGTGGAGGCACGTTTGCGGCGGCCTGTTGCTGAAGCTTGTCACGTTACCTCCCAGATCAGGTGAAGGATGCCAAGAAGGCAAAGACAAAGAAGGACGATGGAGAGGTAAGTGGGTTTTTTTTTGGGGTACATTGTCCATCCAGAAGCCATGATGTTTTGCCCAGGCCAGCACCGCTTCGAGACCTGCAACGGAGGAATCGCTGGCTCGGATACTTGAGGAGCTGTCGTTGCTCTGTCACTTGATCAGGAAGCTGGTAAGAAGAAGGAAGCCTCTGCCGAGGAAGAGGCTTTTTCCCCAAAACCTGAGGCCAGTTTTCGCATGTGCGCATTGGCATTGCGCAGGAGCCCCTGCCGATGCCGAGGTGATGCTGAGGCCAGCAGGACTCAGATTCAGAGTCTGAGAACAGCAGAAGTTAAATTCCCCTGCATCAGGAGAGCAGCTGAGACTATCATCAGGGGAGCAGCTGAGACTATCCGAAGCTGGCTGCTGGATAAAAAAGACACGCCTCTTTCCTCGGTCAGGTTTGTTGCATTGGCCAGTGGCATGATAAACATGGATCTGCGGATGATGGCAGGCTGCCTCGACCAAAAGATGATGAACGCAGGCATCTCAGGGGAAGGTAGACGCGGGTCGAAACCTAGACGCTGGTGAAAGTGTCTTGTGCATGATGGACGCTGGTGAGAGTGTCCATTTATGGCCTAGACGCTGGTGAAAGTGTCTTGTGCATGATGGACGCTGGTGAGAGTGTCCATTTATGGCATGTGGACACGTACAGACATACTAGGCTTTGAAGTGCCATCTTGTAAATCTTTTTCTCAAGGTCGCTTTTACCAGTTGGTAGCGCTTTTGTCAGTTGGCATCCTAATGTACATGAAGACTAGGACAGAAAGAGTGGCAGCGAGGCATCGCATGAGGGTTTGGGCCCCAGACGTTCAAGGACGACGACTACCACAATTACTGGTAGTATAGATACTACTACAACTACTACTACTCGTACTACTACTGCTGCTACTACCACCAGTAGTACTAGTACTACGACGGGTCTGGGTCCCAGACGCCCAGACGTGCCCATCACCGGAGGGTTTGGGCCCCAGACGTGGGTGTCGCTTGCGGGCTTGGGCCAACCACTACGACTATTACTAGTACTACTAATTTCTAGTATTGCTCCAGTACTAGAAGTAATGCTACTACTACGACTACTGCTCTTACTACGACTAGTAGTACTGCCACTAGACCGGCCCGTCGCCCCAGGGTTTGGGCCCCAGACGTTGGTATCGCTCGAGGGTTTGGGCCCTAGACGTTGGTATTGCTTGTGAGGGATTGGGTCCCAGACGTGGGTATCGCTGGAGGGTTTGGGAGACCTGCCCATCGCCCGAGAATTTTGGCCCCAGACGTTGGTGTCGCTCGATGGTTTGGGCCCCAGACGTTGGTATCGCTTGCGAGGATTAGGGTTCCAGACGTGGGTGTGGCCGGAGGGTTTGGGTCCCAGGCTTGCCCATCGCCTGAGGTCTGGCACGAGGGTTTGGGTCCCAGACGTTCCAAGACGAGGACCAACAAAGACAATTGGTAGTACTATCAGAAACTACTTCTTACTAGTAGTACAGTTAGACTACGACGACTTTCCACTAGTACTAGTAATACAAGAACAACAACAACTACTACCATTGTAGTACAACTACTACTACTATTACTAGTATTGCTGCTACTACACGTGGAACGGGTCTGGGTCCCAGGCGTGGTCACGATTGCAGGCGTCTGGGTCCCAGACGTGCCCCTCGCCGGAGGGTTTGGGCCCCAGACGTCTACTGCTACTACTACTACTACTACTACTACTACTACTATTACTGCTACTACTACTACTGCTACTACTACTACTACTACTACTACTACTACTACTACCACTGGAAGGTTTGGGGCCCAGACGCTGGTATCGACCGAGCGTTTGGGCCCCAGACGTTCAAGGACAAGGAGTACGAGGACGACAAGTAGTAATTTGTAGTAGCACAACTACATAATAACTACTAGTACAGATAAAAAAGCAATAATACTTAGCGGTAGAAAAACAACAACAATTACTACTACTACTATTACTACTGCTGCTAGTTTTGCTACTACTACTACTACTACTAGGCTACTACTATTATTATTATTACTAGTACTACTAGTACCACTACTACTCTTATTACTACTACTTTTACTGCTACTACTAGTACTACGGATATGGGTCCCAGACGTGGGCATGATTGTAGGTTTCGGGGGCCTGACGTCCGCGTCGCCAAAGGGTTTGGGCCCCAGACGTGCGTGTTGCTTCAGGGTTTGGTGCCAAGGACCACTTCAACTATTACTATTACTACCAATATTACCACTACTCATACCAGTAGCACTAGTAGTACCAGTGCTAGTCTTAGGACCGTTACTAATAGTAGTACTACTAGTGCTAGTACTAGTATTACTACTACTACTACTAGTACTACTACTACTACTACTACTACAACTATTACTAAGTACTACTACTACTACGACAACTACGACCACCACTACTACTACTATTAGTACTACTACTACTACTACTACTACTACTACTACTACTACTACTACTACTACTACTACTACTACTTTTACTCGTACTACAATTACTACAACTACTACTACTATTAGTAGTACTACTAGTAGTCCTAGTACTACTACTACTACTACTACTACTACTACTAGTACTACTACTACGGCTACTACTACTACTACTACTACTACTACTACTACTACTACTACTACGAGTACTACTACTACTACTAGTAGTATTACTACTAGTACTACTACTATGACTGCTAGTACTAGTAGTACTAGTACTACCAATGGCCCTAGACGTTGGTATTGCTTGTGAGGGATTGGGTCCCAGACGTGGGTATCGCTGGAGGGTTTGGGAGACCTGCCCATCGCCCGAGAATTTTGGCCCCAGACGTTGGTGTCGCTCGATGGTTTGGGCCCCAGACGTTGGTATCGCTTGCGAGGATTAGGGTTCCAGACGTGGGTGTGGCCGGAGGGTTTGGGTCCCAGGCTTGCCCATCGCCTGAGGTCTGGCACGAGGGTTTGGGTCCCAGACGTTCCAAGACGAGGACCAACAAAGACAATTGGTAGTACTATCAGAAACTACTTCTTACTAGTAGTACAGTTAGACTACGACGACTTTCCACTAGTACTAGTAATACAAGAACAACAACAACTACTACCATTGTAGTACAACTACTACTACTATTACTAGTATTGCTGCTACTACACGTGGAACGGGTCTGGGTCCCAGGCGTGGTCACGATTGCAGGCGTCTGGGTCCCAGACGTGCCCCTCGCCGGAGGGTTTGGGCCCCAGACGTCTACTGCTACGACTAGTACTACTACTACTAGTACTACTACTACTACTACTGCTACTACTACTACTACTACTACTACCACTGGAAGGTTTGGGGCCCAGACGCTGGTATCGACCGAGCTGTTACTACTATTACTAATACTATTACTAGTACTACTCTGACTACTATTAGTACTATTACTATTATTTTTTTTCTGGTACTACTACTACTATTATTACTACTACTACTAGTACTACTACTGCTAGGACTGCTGCTAGTGCGACTGACTGGACCTCGCCATCGCCCGAGGTTTTGGGCCCCAGTCGTCGGTATCGCTTGAGGGTTTGGGCCCCAGACTTTGCTGTCGCTTCAGGGTTGGGGTCCCAGACGTTGGTTTTGCTAGAGGGTTTGGGCCCCAGACCCGCCTACGCCCGAGGGCATGGGCCCGGATGCTGCTGGCGCATAATTGAGGGTTTGGGTTCCAGACCTTGATTTCAAGGGAACGTTGTGGGCCCAGACGTAGCCGTCGCTTCTGCGTGTGGATCCTATATGTCTAATTCAGGACTTGAGACAGATGACGACTACAGTATGCCTATACTTGGTGCCTGGTACTACAAGTAGTACCAGGAATTACGTTTTCTGCTAGCACCACTACTTCCACGGTCTCCTTTAGGCGTTGGCTTCAAGGCTTCTCAGGTGACGTAGGCATGCTTACTCATGACTCGAGTGATCCGGCAAGAGGCAGAACGACGCCGGCAGAGGCACGCACGTGCAAGTTTCGTCTGTTGTGAACCGAACTTGAGCACGGACGGATTAGGACATTTCGCTTCATTGCTGTTTGATGTACGATCATTTTCGGTATCCCGGAGAAAGTTCAGCATAGCTGATTCTGATGAGCTTGGGGGCTGCCCCGACTAGGATCAGGGTTCTTGTGTCTCGCCTGAGTCAGAAAACATGCAGCAGAGCCGAGTTTTCACGTTGTTCCACTGCAGTTGCATCATGTCTTCGAAGGCCGCCAGCTTTGCGTGCAATGGCTGTTCGTATTGCAGTGGCAAAATGTGCTCGAAGGCCGCAGGCTTTGCATGCAACGTAAGCCAGCAACCTGATCATTGGCACACAGGCAGGACAGCAAATAAGAATGCAAGTGAGGGTTCTGGAAGTGATGGGTTCAACTCATTCGACATTGATAATCCTGGACGTCCGCACCCTGAGAAATTTCACTTAGAGCGGCAGGGGTGAGGCGTCCTCCTCCTGCTGCTCGTTAAACAGGATCGTAGAACACATTCAAAGCTAAGCTCACAGAAGCCTTCTGTGTAAGCGTTGGGTTCAACTCAGTCGACATTGGTTATCCTGGACATTCGCCGCACGGTGACAAAATTCAGATAGAGCGGCAGGGGTGAGGCGTCCTCCTCCTGCTGCTCGTCAAGCAGGATCCTAGCACAGAGTCAAAGCTAAGCTCATGGAAGCTCGCTGCGCAAGCATGCCGCCCAATGCCGCCACCACGTGCGAGAAGGCCACATGCCGCCGCCACGTGCGAGAAGCCCCGAAGGCCTGGTCTGCACGGGCACGGCTGGCAGCAACTCTACGCTGAGTAGTTGCCGTGGCCAGAACGAACGCAGGCACGCACGCCGCCGATTGCATCCGAAGGCATGGATCAGCCCCTTGGAAGCAGCGTGACATCGCGGCATTGCATTGCAAGCAGTTGAAGTCCTGCCTGTAGCCTTCCACGAGGCGAAAGCTGCCGTGAAGAAATGCAACCGCTGCAAGTACATCAAGCTTCGACATCGCTGGTCCAAAGCTCTGACCTATACCAGGACCGCAGTAGCAGCAAGGGGCGACTCCAGGGTCCGGGATGCACGTTTCCACGTGCATTCGAGGAGCGACAACAGCCTGGCGTGCTGGCTCGAAGAGTCGCCGCCTACGTTCCCTTGGGGACTCCAGTGCGTGGTCTGCAGAAACGCATGCCCTGACCCCGACCAGAGCTGCTCCCCTTTCGTTCGAGGGAGCAAGGGTGCGTCCTCCAGTGGCGCCGCCGCTCGGTTGAACCGTTTAGCGTGCTTTCGCCCTGACTTGTTCTTGATTGACGCATTCTCCTAAAGGAAGCCTCGCATTGTAAGGATGCCAAAAAACACGGCGACATGCTGCAGCTGGAGGACCTGAGACGCCACGGAAGCTCTGACATGCACGTGGAGTCTTTGAGGCGCCTGAACTACGTGGCGCCGCCCGCTCCGAGCTCCGAGACGTTGGATGCTGGAACGCCCACGCCTGCGCAGATCAGACTGGCGATAGAAGTGCTGCGGAGACCCAGGTCAGGTCAGACGGTGGAGTTCGAGAGCAAGGCCAAGCTTGCCGGCAGAAGCGATGCGCTCAACTTTCCGGTTGGTCGCAGCACGACAACCGAGTTTGGCCGCATCACTTCAGCCATAGCCCGGACGTTGCGGGAAGACGACGTCAAGCTGCTGAAGTCGATCACGGCTGCGGGTCTCTACGAGGACGCAGTGTTCTGTATTAGCAAGCGTGTGTGTGTGTGTGTGTGCGTACCTTGACACTTGAACACGTGCTTTGCGTCCGAATGCAAGCTTTCCGCACCTTATCGGATTCCGATTCCTGGCAGAGGATGTCAGCAAAGACTTCGTTGGCATCCGTATGCTGTTGGTGGACGACCAGTACAAGCAGCATGTACGCTGTGTGGAGTATCGGCGCGTGGCCGGCAAGAAGGCAGTCTGGTGCGACGCATTCATAATAGTACAGGAGTGACTGATTAGCCTTGTTGGAATCGTGTGCGTGTGCGCAAGCTGTCACCTCTGCTTCCCAGACGACCCTGGACAAAGTCGCGCAAATCCGTGCAGCCTTGGAGCGGCTGTGCCCGGAGGAGCAACAGAGGGAGGTCTTCATACGAACTGTGAAGGCAGGCCGCAAGGGTTTCATGTTGCCACGCATCCCAAACTCCTTAAGCCTAGTTCTCTCTTGAGACTGAAGAACCGAAGGGCACCCAGGGTGGGAGCCACGTGTTCACATGATTTTGTGCTTGCCAGGAAACAGAGACAGAGAGAGAGAGAGAGAGAGAGAGAGAGAGAGAGAGAGAGAGAGAGAGTGTGCGTGTGTCATTGATCGAAAGTGCAACCTTCAAAATGGCTTGCGGCAGACAGGTCTTTGCTGCCGACGGTGAAAAGGCCGAGTCTTGGGCAGGAAGAGTGGCCAAGGTGCAAGAAGTGCTGCCTTGTCTGCAGACCACCACCCGTTGCTGCATGCACTCAGCGCAACGGTGCATGGAGACGGCTTTGAAGAGTGACAACCGGTGCAACCAGCTTCTGGAGGAGGTCGTGCTGAAGTACTCGAAGCCGGGCGACAACAAGCAGCCCGGATCTTTGGCCAGAGCTTTGGCCAATTCATCTAAGATGGCGGCCAAGTTCAAGCGCTACGCCGCAGAGTTTGCCAGCATCGACATGCTGATGGACAAAGCGTATGAGGCGCCGCGCTTTGCGGCTCAGCGCTTCGACAGCATTTACGCGGCTCTCGAGAAGCTCTTGCTGAATCTCGACGGGGTGATCCACATGCTGGTGGAAGTGGCAGCGTCAGTTTGCGACCAGGCTAAGTGGGCGCAAGAACTTCTGAGAGTAGCCCCCGGACTGCAGCAGGACAGCGGGCGACGTCGTCATCGTAGCCCTTCTGCCATCATTCACCCACTGAGGTTTTCACTGCAAGCAATCTGAGACTGCTCGCGCTGATGACCGAGTGGATGTCGTTGTGCAAAAAATTCATTCACACTTTTGACGCTCGGCGGCACTGCTCTATGCAAGCATGAGAGGCCTGATTTTTGAAGAGCCTCCATGTGAATCCACTGTTTAGATACATTGCAGTCATTCTGCATCCTGCCGCAAGGACCAGGGGGCCGTGCAGTCCCGCAACCGCAAGTCCGGATTTTCCACCGTGGCCCAGGCCAACCGACTAGTCGCGGACCTGCAGCAGGCCAGGCCACGTGCAACCGAAGTGTTTCGGATTGCGTCAGCTAGACAGAAATTTACAAGTTCAAGTGATTCGTGTCCAGGCCTTCGCAGAGATGTTCTCCTTCAAGACTGCAGATGGCAAGCCGCAGAAGCCCTTGGTATTGAAGCAGGACCTTTCGTTGAGAAAAGGTGCGAACTCAGTGGAAACTTCCTTTGCCATGCACCCTAAATGCCCGGAAGGAATACACCACAGGCTTCGTGGCGATAGTGGAGAAGGCGATACGCTCCTGTCGCTTCCTCGCACTCAGACAGAGAAAGCCTCGGCTCGTTGGAGTCCCGTGCGGCCAGATGTCTCAATTGAGGCGAAGAGAAAGCAGTCCTGTTTCGCGGGAAGCTGCTACTCCATTTCGCAGGCAGAACGTGGTTTGTGTGCAGACATCCTGGTGTGATATCTGCATTCTTGCGGTTGCTGCTGCCCTGACCCCCTGGCCTGTCAGAAAGCAGCGACGCCTGGGAGTCCATGATTGCGAGAGAGCTGGGCGTCGTTCACAACCTGACGGAGATCTTTATGCAGGGGCTGAGCACGTGGCACGAGGCTGGCTTGGGGTCGTCGTTCGGGCCGTTCGACCTCCAGCACTGGCTCAAGGAGCGTTCAGACTCTTTTCTGCCACTTGGCTGCCTTGTTCTTCTGTTTCTGCGTTTATAACCTGGTAACTGCGCAGCAGTCTCCCTGCAAACCTGAACCCGTCACCAAAACGTTGGAATCATGAATCATGTCGGTCTCCTACACTTCACGGCCAGGCAGGACAGTCTTGGGTCACTGGCCAAAGCGATCAACGTCTGCAGCGAAACTCTGAAACGGGAATACCTCCTGGCTCGACCAATGGCGGAGCATTTCCTGAGGACGTATGCGGAGAGTGAATGAACGAGGGGGAAATGTGTCTCAGGGTTTCCTCAGAGTCCAGCTTCAGGACAGGCGAGCTGGACTATTGGGCAGCGGCCATGCGACAGTGGTCGCACAAGAAGCTTCCTGTTCTGTCCCAGGCCGTGGGGGGCCCAGGCGTCTCGATTGCAGTTGCTGCCGCCAAGATGCGACAACTGTTAAGGTACGCTTCTTGATGTGCTGCGTCAACACCACGGGGGATCTGGAGTCATCTTTTTCGACGATGCGAAGCTTGGCAGGTGGCTTGAAGAACCCCACAGATGAACACGTCGACGTCATGATGAAGACCTGGTGTGATGCACCGGCGGCAGAGGAGACAGCCGCCTTAACAACAGTAGTCAGTGGCAGTGTTTCGGGCAGTCTGTCATGTTCTGCGTTGGAGATGTTCGGGCAGATCTTGAGGCACGAGTCCTTCCTGCTCCGAGGGCCTTTAGTAGCATCTCTAAGAGATGCTAAACGAATTTGCAGGCTTTCTCGAAAAGCAGCCGAGGATAGCAGTGCTGCGACCGCGTGAAATCGGCCCTCCGCTATATGAGGCTTCTCCGTTCTGCCTCCGCGTCCTGGCGAATTACCGCATTCTGTATGGAGGCAAGGCTAACAACTGCAAGAAGAACTTGCTGCCCCGCAAGCTCGCAACATCACGCAAGAGAAAGAAGGGAATGGCAGCACTGGGCCGACTGCGCGAGGAGCAGCGGGCTCAGGGCGCAGAGGCGTGCAGCCGACAGGAAGTGGAATCTTTGGAGCAAGCAGCAGCATCATCCTCCACGGCCCCTCGCCTGGCGGAACATTGCGGATAGTTTTAATAACCGGCCCTGCCTTTAGCAGGGTCAGAATCCTGGCCGGTGTAATCACTAA